>VWZW01004170.1:0-14874 GCA_013397115.1 Edolisoma coerulescens | reverse complement strand
CCTCAGCTGGGCTGTCAGCCATGGCGCCTTCCTAGAGGAAAACTCCTTAATTCTGGTAAACCTTTATGCTTGCTCTAGTTTCTCTGAAATCTTGATATTAATTTTTTTTTCAGGGCTTTCGCATATTGGCATTTTTCCTTCCAAATTTTTATCTGGAATTCTGTGCTGCTCTTCAGCTGTTCTGCAGACCTTTTCACACGTGGAACTGGAGGGTATTAATGGTATCCGCACCTGCCAAATTACTGGTTAAGTTCTGTATTGTTGTCATTTACAGCGAGACAGTGATGATGACGATGACGATGATGACAGAAGCACTGACCGGGAAGATGGACCACTGGAAGAGCAGATAGAGCGCTTGCAGGAAAAAGTAGAGTCAGCCCAGAGTGAGCAGAAGAATCTCTTCCTTGTTATATTCCAGGTAATGATGGGCAAAGTCTCATTTTAGGTTTAGAAGTTAACTTGATTTACAAGCTTTCAGCATCACATGTATCTCGGGCATCTCCTTGGAATAAGAATGTGGAGAGGGGTTGATGAGTTTACAGTGGGTTAGAGTCAGTCCAGATCATTCCTCTGCAAAGACTGGTTCTGAGAAGGATCTGATGAGTTTCAAGTGCTTAGGAGCAGAGGACTTCTCCTAGCACACAATTTCCTGAACAACCAGAAGGTAACTGGTTTATTTTCATACTAAATTCAGTGTTTGCCAAGCAAAACAATTATTCTCACAGTGCTGTTCAAAGCTTCTGACCCCAGATCCTCTTACCTGAGGTTAGGATTCTGCTTTAATTTGATAAGACGGAATAAGTTTGGGTTTTTTCCCCTCTACTGCAGCGTTTCATTATGTTGTTAACGGAGCACTTAGTGCGCTGTGAGACTGGTGGAATTGATGTATTTACACCTTGGTACAAGAGCTGTATAGAGAGGTTGCAGCAGATCTTCCTGCAGGTAAGTTTCATTTCTCAATTTGGAAGGCTGTTGGCAGGGCCAGGCTGGATTGGGAAAGCTCCGTTGATGGAGAACTGAGTGCTCCACGAGAGTAGCAGTAGGTGGCAGCAGCACATTTTCCCCAAAAGGCTGGTGTGGGGTCGGGTCACAACTCTCTGGCTCTGGCCAAATCGCTGCCACAGTCCGGTGGAGTGACTGATCCTGAGTGGAGAATTCCCTCACTGTAAGAATACTGCAAAAATATTTCAAGATGTGATTATGAATTTCACTGACTTCCATTTAACTGTGTGTTTATAGTAAGGGCAAAGTTGTGAACAAACAAGAATGCTAAAATAGATATGTTTTAAATAAGTGAATTAAACTATTGCAGGATTCCTTTTAGTGAGGTGCGTAAATATCTCTTAAATACAATTTTTGAATATTTGGCTCTGTATTAAATCCGTTAACAAGCTCAAGTGGCTGGATGAAAGTGACTAGTTACAGGAAGTTATACCTGTGCGAGCACAAGCTATGTTGAAGAATGGGAGGGGTGGTGTAATTCTCCCTTGGGATGAACCCTTCCCTGGTAGTGGATGTGTCTTCAGAGGAAAGGAAATACCATGATTCTCCTAAGATAGTTGCAGTGGCATTGTGTCCTGCACACAATCCAGGATCCGTGAGTGAAGAGTTACAGGGAGCACAAGGCAGGATTTCAGCACAGGCTTCGTTCCTGGAGTTAGTAGTGGCTCTGTATTATGCTTTTCTTATCCATGGCTGATACATTGTGGAAATGAAATGTGCTAAACAATTCAGGTAAGAACATTTATGGTTCTTACATATCTTGACTTCTCTGCCTGTTCCGATCTAAATATAAAAACAGTAAACATATGCGGTTTGTTTTTGGTTTTTTATCTGTCAGCACCACCAGATAATCCAGCAGTACATGGTGACGCTAGAGAACCTCCTGTTTACAGCTGAACTGGACCACCACATTCTGGCTGTGTTTCAGCAGTTCTGTGCTCTGCAGGCCTGAGGGATCATTCACGGACAGAGTCTTGTCTGCAGGACTTTAGTGAATTTAATTTTTTTTTTAATGGCAAAATTTAACATGGGGATGGAAGAATTTTTTGACTAAAACTGGCTTTCATGTGCTCCTATATAAAACAATAGAGTATTCTAAACAAAAAAAAACTGTGTAAGCATCGTAAGCCTTAAAAGATATGACTAATAGGGGATATTTGTGAAGTAAAGTATTAATTCTTTTTGTTGTCTTTTAATTTAGTTTGACTCTTCGCTTCATGATAGTAATTTTATTTTTCCCCTCTTGCCTATATAAAAATAAAAATCAGGCACACTCCTCCCCCCCCAAAAAAAAATTCCTAACCTCACAACAAAAAAAGCCAACACCAAGCAATTTAATTTGTTACCTCTGTTTGTCCCTTAAATCAAATTAATTGCAGAAATGAGGAACAATTTGTAGTGTTTTGTGAGTATGAAAGGGGATGCACCTTCTCAGTGAGCAGTGTGGTAAGTTCTCTAGTATATGGCATAGGAAAACTGTCTTAACTTTGGGTGTGTGAAACACATTTTCAAAGTAGCATAGAGCATACGAATTTGATTTATTACCAAGCCAGATAGGTTTTCACAGTTTGAAAGAACATGTAATACAATTGAAATATGTTTTTAAAATGTGTTGTCTAGTGTCTTATTACAGCATCTATGAACAGTCAGTAGAGAAGCTTCATGGACCACTTCTGAAAAATGCAATTCTTTTTGCAATGTGGTCAAGAAATCAAGAACTGCTCTTGGTAGCAGTCTTCACTGATAAACAGACAGTAAGCAAGAGCTGGAGTGGAACAAACTTTTGACTTCCATGCTGCAAGCCTTACCTGGGTGTTGGGAGCTCCAGTCCCAGATGCCAGGAAGGGGACAGGACAGTGCTGAGTTTGTTTTTTTTCCTTCAGCCTGTAACTCGTTGGACTGTCACATTTGTGCTGGGCTGGACCTGCAGGCCTGCAGGATGTCAGAAATCTTTCTGGTTAATGAAAATAGATTAACCAAGTGCTCTCACCTCATCTGGCTTGGCAACAACTGCTGCATCTACTACGCTTCCCTCGCTTTAAAATGTGACAGCAGCATGTTGCTCCCATGTCTTCAGAAAGTGTTTTAATACCGAAATAAGTGATACATTACAGGAGACTTAGACTGGGAGAACACAACTGAAAATAGAGTAGGCTTAGTTTTGAGTTAGGCCAGTAACGTGAGGTACATAGGAGCCAAGCCAGAGTGTTCTGTACCACGGTGAGCAGCAATGAACGGCAAAGACACTGCCTTAGGTTCTCAGGTCCGTCAGTGTGCAGGGGGGCTTCCAAGCTGTTTATGGTCTCTTCATTTTGCAGGTGAATGTTTTAAAGAATTTCATATCCAGTGCTATTTAGTTTTAGCTTAGGAAATGATGTGCTTTGAGTAATTTTGTTCCTGTACAAATTATTTTTTCAGGTATTATACCTAGAAATGCATTTCATCTGTACATTGACCAATGACCTCCTGACCAAGCAAGGAGGGTAAAAAATGGAACATTTTGTTTTGACCGTTCACCTACGTTTGTGTGTGGCCTGTAGCAATCTGATATATCTTCATAGACTTAGATCTGTTACTTCTGCTTTTTCTGCTTGCCCTTTCTGACTTGACTTATCCTCCCCCCCCCATTGTTTCAGGGTGTACTGTTATTTGTTGTAAATTTGCTTTATGCAAGGATTTTGTCAGTCATGCACGGACTTATGCTTCAGATCTTTCTCTGTTAATGTTCTTGAGTAATCAAATAGGGTTTCTTGTTGTTTTTTTATTTTTAGGAAACATTTAATACTTTAAAGGTTTTAATTGGAGTTTAATGGTTTTTTCACTGGCTTGGGTCAGTATCAGTTCTGATATTAACTAATGGTGAGGGTTCTGACTATAAATGTGACTTCTGTAAAACCGGTAATGCAGTTAGAACTTGCAAACCTGTAACTTTCTTCGAGCCTTGACAAATACTGATGCTGGGGATACAGTTGCAAATGCTTGAGTGTAATCCTGTGTTTTAAAACCAAATAGCAATGTCTTTCAAAATTGATCTAACTTCCAATCATGCCAAGCTTTGAGCATGGGCTTTGATTGCATTTCTTGAGTCTGTTGGACACCTTCACCTTCTTTTAGGCCTAATGGTGTGCACCTGACTTGACCGAGAAATTGGCTGGATCTGTAGAAAAGAGTGAAACGCTTACGTAATGATACCAGCAGCTAACTGGAGAAACTTGGAACTGCTGAAGCATGAAGTGGTGGATAGTGTAAAGATGCTGTAGAAATGTGGTGTGGTTGGAAAAAAATGCACAGTTAAAGACAAAAATAAATGAAGGTGAAGCTGGTTGCTGCTGAGAGTGTTTGTCCAGTCTCTTTGGGGGACACTGATGCAAAGCAGTCTTGCTGGGTTATGCTGGTGTTAAATGCAGAGGGGTTTGAAGCAGTTTTGTTTCCCAGCACACGTGCTGGTACCCTGACTAACACACAAGCCTTCACCTCCTTGCACTACAGCTGGTCTAACACGCTGCCCCACCTGCGGCCATGTGAGGCAAGCATATGTGCTGCTAGGTGCAAGGAGGGGCTGATGTAGAAATTCTCCCTCTCCCTTGCCACCCCCTGTCCTCTGGGAAGGGGAGGTGCTGCTGCAGGAGGTCAGGAGGGTGTGGGCTGGTGGTGCTTGCTGCAGGGTGGGGGGAGTGGTGCAGTGTGCCCACAGTAGGGCAGTAGTCAGTGACCATCCCCCTTCTGCCCTGGAGAGGAGTTTAGGAACCCAAGACAACACAGGGTCATGAAACCATGACATGGAGGACTACCTCCAAAAGCCCTGCTGGGATCTGCTTCCTCCTCTAGCCAAGCCCCCGTGCCACTTACTTAGGTCTTGCAAGGCCCTAAATCCTTCTCTGCTTGGTGGGCAGGCAGGTACTACATAGCTGCAGATGAGAACATTGGAAAAGTGAAGACCTATTATTGGAAACATCATCTGCCCTTCCCAGGCACCTTGTCTCCTCTAACACAACCACAGTCAACTAGGTTGGAAAAGACCTCTGAGGTCAAATCCAGCCTATGACTGAACATCACTATGTCAAGACCATGGCACTAACTGCAGTGTCCAGTCTTTCCTTGAACACCTCCAGGCATGGTGACTCCACCACCTCCCTGGGCAGCCCATTCTAATGTCCAGTCACCCTCTCTGTANCCAGAACTGGACACAGAACTCGAGGTGTGGCCTCACCAGTGCCAAGCTGGTCACACTATTGCTGATACAGGTCATGATGCTATTTGCCTTCTTGGAACCTGGGCACACCCAGCCGGATGCTGGCCAGCACCTCTAGGCTCTTTTCCGCTGGCTGAATAAGCCCTGTTCCCTCAGCTGCTCCTGGGCTGTTCACCAGCTCCATCAATCATCTCTGGGCACACTCCAGCACCTCAATATTTTTCCTGAATTGAGGAGCCCAGAACTGGACACAGAACTCGAGGTGTGGCCTCACCAGTGCCAAGCTGGTCACACTATTGCTGATACAGGTCATGATGCTATTTGCCTTCTTGGAACCTGGGCACACCCAGCCGGATGCTGGCCAGCCCCTCTAGGCTCTTTTCCGCTGGGCCTCTTTCCAGCCACTCTGTCCCAGCCTGCATGGGGTCGTTGTGACCCAAGGGCAGTACCTTACACTTGGCCTTATTGAATCTCATACCATTGGCCTTGGCCCATTGATCCAGCTTGTCCAGATCCCTCTGCAGAGCCTTCCTGCCCTCCAGCAGATCAACGCTCCCACACAGCTTGCTGTCATCACTGAATTTACTGAGAGTACAGTTGATCTCATACAGATCATCAGTAAAGATGTTGAACAAGACCAGCCCCAACACTGATGCCTGCGGAGCACCACTAGTGACCAGCCCCCAGATGGACACAGCACCATTTACCTCCACTCTCTGGCCCAGCCATCCAGTCAGTTCTTAACCCAGCAAAGATGCACCTGTCCAAGCCGTGGGCTGCCAGCTTTTCCAGGAGGATGCCATGGGAGACAGTATCAAAGGCTTTGCTGAAGTCCAGGTAGACAACATCCACAGCCTTTCCCTCATCCTCTAGGCAGGTCACCTGGTCATAAAAGGAGATCAGGTTGGGCAGGCGAGCCCTGCCTTTCCCAAACCCATGTTGGCTGGGCCCAGTCCCCTGGTTTTCCTGCATGTGCTGTGTGATCACACTGAAGGTGATCTGTTCCACCCCAGCAGAGAGGCTGACTGGCCTGTAGTTCCCCAGATCGTCCTTCCAACCCTTGTAGATGGGCGTCACACTGGCCAACCCAGTCATCCCAGACCTCCCTGGTTATCCAGGACTGATGATAAATGATGCAGAGCAGCTCAGTGAGCTCTTCTGCCAGCTCCCTCAGTGCCCTTGGGTGTATCCCATCTGGCCCCATGGACTTGGGTCTAATTCAGATCAGCAGGTTACTACTTCCTGCTGGATTACAGGACGTCTGTGCTGCTTCCTGTCCCTGTGTACCAGCTCAGAGTCTGGTTGCCCCAAGGATAACTGGTCTTTCTGTTAAAGACTGAGGCAAAGAACCCAAGTGTCTCAACCTTTTCCTCGTCCTTAATTACGTCCAATAATGGATGAAGATTCTCCTTGACCCTCCTTTTGTTGTTAAAGTATTTATAAAAACACTTTTTATTATATTTCACAGTGGTGGCCAGATTGAGTTCTAGCTGAGCTTTCATGTTTCTAATTTTCTCTCTACATGACCTACCATCATCCTTGTACTCTTCTTGAATTGTCTGCCCCTTCTTTCAAAGGTCATAACCTCTTTTCCCTAAGTTCTGGCAAAAGCAGCCTGTTCAGCCAGGATGAACAGGAAGACCAGGCTGGTCTTCCACAATGGCTCATCATCCGGCACATAGGGACAGTCTGCTCTCCTCCGCCTTTCAAGATTTCCTCCTTAAAGCAGGGCCAGTCTTCGTGGGACCCCTTTGTTATTAAGACTGTTTCCCAAGGGACTCTCTGAACCAGTGTCCTGAATAGGCCAAGGTCCACCCTCCAGAAACCCAAGGCAGAGGTTTTGTTGACCCCGTTCCTTACTTACCAAGGGTTGAAAACTCTATCATTTCATGGTCGCTGTGCCCAAGATGGCCTCCAACTGCCACATCTCTCATCAGCCCTTCTCTGTCATAAACAGCAGATCTACCAGGACACCGCCCCTGGTATGCTCATGCTGTAGTTTAGGAATGGTGTTCCCTAGTTTAGTGTTCCCACTGAAACACTCCAAACCATCCACAACTTAATCGCTCCCCCCAGCAAGATGAGGATGATAATTAGAGGCACGAAAGGTAAAGATCAAGGGTTGAGATAAGAACAATTTACTGGAAACAGCAATGAGGTAAGAAATGAACAGTATCAATAATGGTGTGCAAGAAAGACAATCAATTCACATGCAAACGCCCACCCTGTAAAACCCGGTGTGACCCTGACTGGAGAGGACCCCCTTCCACCTACCCCCTGTGTATGGTGTGAGGTGGTACAGGATAACCTCCGGGTCTGGGTTATGCCCCTCCTGGCTACTGCAAAAAATAACTGTCCTGGCCAGAACTAGGACAGCTCACTTGCCAGTTGTCTGTTCCCCTCCACACACTCCAGGAACCTCCTAGACTGCCTCCTCTCCCCTGTGTTTTCAGCAGACATCCCACAGATTAAAGTCTCCCACAAGAACAAGGGCTAGCGATTGTGAAACACCAGCCAGCTTCTTACAGAACACTTCATCTGCCCCTTTGTCCTGGCTGGGTGGTCTGTAACAGACTCCCCCTGAGATATCTGCCTTGTTGGCCTTCCCCCAGTCCTTACCCACAGGCACCCAACCTTATCATCACTGCCCTTGGGCTCTGTGCAGTCAAACCCCTCCCTAACGTACAGAGCCACCCCACCCCCTCNCGGTGTGACCCTGACTGGAGAGGACCCCCTTCCACCTACCCCCTGTGTATGGTGTGAGGTGGTACAGGATAACCTCCGGGTCTGGGTTATGCCCCTCCTGGCTACTGCAAAAAATAACTGTCCTGGCCAGAACTAGGACAGCTCACTTGCCAGTTGTCTGTTCCCCTCCACACACTCCAGGAACCTCCTAGACTGCCTCCTCTCCCCTGTGTTTTCAGCAGACATCCCACAGATTAAAGTCTCCCACAAGAACAAGGGCTAGCGATTGTGAAACACCAGCCAGCTTCTTACAGAACACTTCATCTGCCCCTTTGTCCTGGCTGGGTGGTCTGTAACAGACTCCCCCTGAGATATCTGCCTTGTTGGCCTTCCCCCAGTCCTTACCCACAGGCACCCAACCTTATCATCACTGCCCTTGGGCTCTGTGCAGTCAAACCCCTCCCTAACGTACAGAGCCACCCCACCCCCTCTGCTTCCCCACCTGTCCCTTCTGAAGAGCTTATAGCCATCATCGGAACACTCCACTTACAGTCATCCCACCACATTTCCGTAACGGCAAGTATGTCATAGTTTTCCGGCTGAAAATTTCAGTTCTACACAGCCACAGTGGCTAAGGCTCACCAAAGAAGTCTCCAGAGACTTCCCTGTAATCTGCCATATTTACAATGGTAAATAAATGTAGAGCCACTACCCTAGAACATGTTCCTTCACTTCAGCAATTTCCACATGCATTCCCCAACAGCTGCCAAGAACGAGAATTTGAACTTTAAACTTGGAAGTAAATTCACCCTCTACTGAAAGCAAACATCATTCAGGTGCATTTAGAAGAGCTCTAACTTGGAATGGTACTTCCCTCTTGCCCCAAGGACAGGTCTTGACCCTTTGCTTGGTCTCTGGTTCAAAAGTTTGGAAAAAAAAAAAGGAATAAAAGATGTAGAGAATACACTTAAGGACTCTATCGTGTGAAACACGGTAGAGATGGGTCAGAACATCTCAAGGAGCAGGCAGCTTTCCTTTCAAGAGAGAATTCTCCCTTACGGAGTTGCGTATCCACGCCAAAGGAGAACCTGCCTCATGATATGGTCTCCCACTGCCAGAAGTGCTGCTTTATCAGCTTGTTGCCCTCTGCCTGCCCAGGACCAGTAATTGAAAATCGGACAACAGTCAGGAGAAAATACAGAGCCTTCCTCCTGACAGAAGGGGAAAAGCAGTGGAAGTTCACCTTCATTTCATCAGTGCATCAAGTACAAAGATACTAACTTACCTTTTGACCAAGACATACCAACTGTTGAACTGTTGCAAATGTGCTATATTCTACCCTAACATCTAGCTTAAAAGCCAAAGCCTACTGTTCTTCAGAGATCTTCTTTCAACTGAGAAATATAACCCTTCATAGAATTTGGCAACAGCTTGTTCATAATTAGCATTTATTTGACTTTAATACAAAATACCATTAAAAACAAAGTAAAATTTAAAGACCAAGTTAATACTACATCTTCTCGTAAGTTAATTCATGGCCACATACAGTGCATGTCTTTTTATATGTATCTTCATCAATGTTTTCTTCTGGTCCATATTCATGTTCGTGGATACTAGCTTCTTTCTTCCACAAACTACTCCTCACGGCACGGCGGAGTTCTGGTAAGAAATACAAGAAAATTATAAGATTTTAATAAATCTTAAACAATGTTTAATAAAACTCAAGCTAACTATCTTCTGAGGCCTACAGATGATAATATCCTTGCTGCCTGTCTTCACAAATTCTGGGAAGAATCTGCTCTTGCAAGAACAAGCTCTGACTTGCCTTGCAATCCTCACCTTGTTTGCATATTTTAAAGGCCAAGAATTACACTGTCATGGGATCTCACAGGCAAAGGTTTTCCATCTGGACTAAGGATGTGTTGCTCGCTGCCTTTTTACACAAAGCCATTCAAAGGTATCCAAAAGGGGTCGGTGGAATGCAAAGGAAAAGTTTTTATAGAACACGTCATTTATTTTACATGACCAAGAAAGAGTCATTTTCATTCAGGTCACAGTAAGCTTCCCAAATGACTTGGCATTCTCTAAGCTTTATGCCCAATAATATGAGTTGCCTCTGCAGCATCCGCAGTGAAATCCACGGGTTCTCTAGAGCACACAAGCTGGCAGCAGAGCCAAAGATATTATCCGGATGTTGCAAGCAGGTGGCAAGCATACTGAACAGCAAAATGTGGTCATATTTTGAGCCAAGCCATTCAGGCTGCAAACTTCGTCACGTTAAGGCCTGTACGAGCACTGAACTCTGGCATCTTGGCTACAATCTGCTGCCAGTCCTTCTGTGCACACAACATCAATGGCCCAGACAGGGGTTATTTGTGCAGTCTCAAGTGCTGCCTCCTTCAGACAACACCAGTACAGCCAGCTTGAGCTTTCTGCCCTTGTAAATGCCACCCCAAGCAAAGCATGGACGCTACAGGTGGCACAAAAAGTTACACCCACCAAATATTCTTCTAAATACTAATTTATCAGGGAAAAAACCGGAAGGGTAAAGTGCAGTAAAGACAGCAGCTAGGAATGCTGTGAACAATAGGAAAACCTGTTTTCTACCTTCATTACAGTCACTCCACCTGAAGGCTATCATAGAATTATAACCCACTGCCAGAAAAATCCCTGTCTTTCACAAGTCAAAAGTATCAGGAGCAATCCATGGCACATTCTGGGTCATACCCAGAATACAGTGTTTGAAAAATACATAGTGTTTGAAAAGCCCTATAATGAACCATTGTAATTGATTTCTGTCACATCATGTCCACAGGACAACAGGGGAATTCAAGCTGGAAGGGACTCAGTCGTGCAGTCCAACACTGCCCAAAATAGTCAGCTATGAGGTCAGATCAGACTGCTCCAGGCTCACCCCCAATCTTGAAAACCTCCTTTTTGCCACACTGAAGATTTTCTCAGTAATTTAATCAGATGCAGACACAGATTTAAACAGAACTGTACTTCACTTCAGGTACTGAAGTATGTAATTTTAACGCTTTACCTTTAACTTTTTTGTCAAACTTCTTCTGTTTCATCTTCTCTCTGTTATCACGGCGGAGCTCCTTTGCTTCTTGCAATGCTTCTTCGCTACCCCAGACTTCAAGTGAACGCTTGATTACCTACAGGATGGACATAAATGCCTTTTTTTTCCCCTGAAACGATAAAAGTAAACTATTCTAACTCATAGGTATGATTTTTCCCTACACATACATAAGCCAACTAATCTTCCTCTGCCTCCCACCTGTCTCTGCTCTTGACTCATAGAAGACTGCACTCCTTCCACAGGAAGAGGCAGCACTGGCTTTTAGTATCAGCTGGATGTAACTTAGGAAAACTTAAACCCAGCTCTAATTTTACCCATATTTTTCTAAACCAATATGATTCCTATGAAGTACCAAACAAGAGATGACAAGAGCCCTGGGAAATCCACTTGCCTTCCCTGCTGTCTCTGCGGGCAAAGCTGTGAACACAGCTACAAAGGGCCACACATAGCTGCAGCTGCCCCATGCACTTCAGAGTAGCACTGAAGGACCATGTGCTTTGTGACTTGTAATTGTGCAACCCACTAAAGTTCTGCTCAATGAACATCTTCAAAATGCTCTCAAAACCAGACATTTTCACAACTTGGACCGCAACCATTTAACAAGCTATACATAATACACTTAGCTTTGACAAAAATCATTCAGGTACCAAGTGACAACCAAAGCTGTACAAAGACAAAAAAGGTCTGAAACACAGCAAGTTTCTATACCTGTAGTTTTAAATAAAGTTTCATTTCACCCCATCGTGAATTATGAGGGTTTTTCTTCACAATGAATCTGAGCACCGGTTCCCTCTTGTCTAAGTCACAGTCTTTAAGGAGATACTCTTCTTTTGCTTCTGTCCTTGTTATAAGCTTATGTTTATCTTCAACATCTCTGCAAGATGTAAAATAATGGTGAGAAAGCTACACCTAAAACCACAGGTTATTAACATCTACGTCCCCAGTCCTTCTAACATTCCTGAAATACAGGTAGCCCTAATCCTGTTTTTTATGCATGCAAATAACTTTGGATTCCAACAGTCTAGCTAAACTACCGACTAGGTTTACTGAAATTAAATGTTTAAAAATTCCCCCCATTTTAGCAAACACAGGCTGAGAAGCCTGCTCTTCTAGAAAGGCTTTTCTTCTGTTTTCCTACAAGAGGGAGTAACTGAAACTTAAAATGAGTACGAGTAATTTCAGGTATTCACCTAACCCAGATGCAATCCAAGAGGACAGAAGTATAAGCCTGACATGGTCAAGACAGGAAGAATGCGTAATGTGAGACAGGCCAGATCACCTGAGAATATACACACTCCATATACTTCTAGATCTCAGAAACTGATTAGCAACACAGACAGAGCACTTGTTTCTGTAATGCAAGACAGTAGGCAGAGGAACCATAAAGACTTCTAAGACTGTAGCTTTTACCAGACAGATAATGAAAAACTCTGTAACCACAGCAGCATTTATGAGTTAATGGAAAAAATTACATTTACGCAATCCTGACTGAAGTACAACTTGAATTGCTTGAGCTGAACAATCTGCCAAACACTAAGTGCTAACAACGGTCATCAAGGAAGTACTGCTGTAAATGTAGCTTTACTAGAATTCAAAGTTCACAGTAACAGCTAATGCACCAAGGACACTCCAGCAATCAGCTGCAACAGCTTAGACCAAAGGAAAAGTATTCCAAAGGTTCCAAGTCCTGTCCTTAACGTCCTTTCCCTACGCACTGTAACTTCCGAAACAGAACTTTGCCTCCAATACGATTGCGAATGGCCTACACCACGTGCACACGCCTAACCACTCCCTGCAGTAAATGTTCTGGGTAGGCTCCCAGAACAAACTCCCAACTGCTTTTTCATTCACCCTATTCATTCTTACACACATGGGCGATCGGCTGCTGCCGTTGGTTTCATTGCCCTGGTTATCTTGATGGCTTTTGGAGCGTTTTCTCTGTTAAAGATAAGAGCTTGCTCCCCTCTCAAGGTCGAACTCAGGCTTACCCCGCAGGCCAACCAGTAATCTCCCATGGGGGCCCTGCCCTTTGGCTGGTGTGCTTCCAGCACGCCCATGCTGACCAAAGTACCAACTTCACTCAGGTTAAAACACCGGGACCGCAAACACTGTCCTAATCCCTGCTCTACTTCAGAGAGCAGATATTTGTGTTCCATCAGGTTTTCAAATGGCTCTAGTCTGCAGCCAGACATAAATTTTCACACTGACAAACACACCAACTGCTCTCATGACATCCTATTTCCATATTGTCATATGAAAACCCACTTATGTCCCCTATCCTAAGGCAGGCTTACGAGACAATCTGTGATTCAATTCCGTAACGGAAAAAACACAGGGTATCAGTCAACTTTCATTTACATTTTTTTAAAGTTACTGAAATATGTCTTTTTACTGACAGTCTCTTTAAATGACTATTAACTCACTGAATTATAGCCAGCAATCTTTATGTAAAATAGTGCTTCTCTCTCCTATTATTTGTAATACCTGCAATTATCACATGTTGCCCAATCAAAGTGCTGCATAAGGTAGGAGTCCATGAATTCTTTGCCACAGTCTCCACAGATGAGATAGTCAAATTCTAGTACGGGTGCTAATGGAAAGAAATATTTTTTAAAGGGACTACAATGATAAAAACAAGCATCTAGAATTGGTATTACAGGCAATTTTACTAGAATTCACATAAGCATGTTACAAACTAGTTTCACTCTATCAAAGTTTTTCATAACAATACAGTACAAATTCAAACCCATTACGACACAATTCCATCTCTGTTGGAATGTTTTCTTGTTGGCAAGTTCAGTGTTACGTACCAAATTTCAACATTTAAATGCAAGTTTAACTTAGCCATTGTTAAAAAAAATTCTCCACATTTCTCCCACGAAGTGCTTCATATCCCCTCCTGCCACTTCCTCTGTTCTGACCCTCCCAAAATATGCCCTGATTTATAGAGGACATGCAAGCAGAAACAGGAGGAAGCAGAGAAAGGATTCAGTCTGAAGAGGGTGGCTCGAGCAGGAAACTACAGGAGCTGCGCTGGCATCATAGTTCTCTCAGCTCTGCTCCAGTTTTTTTCCTAGTTCAGCCACACCTGCCTCTCCCTAAACGAGCTCAGTGGAAGCCTGGGGCAGTTGGCAAGGTTCTTGTCCGTTCCAGCTGGCAGAAACGGAGGTGGATGGCCAGAGAGCTGCTAGGAGTGGAATGGGGATGGAGCTCCACTACAATCCTCTCCCCAAGCCCTCTCAGCACTGCTCCAAGCCCAGACTCATCTCAGCGCCAGCCACTGCTTCTGGCCGCATCCTCAATGGGTGGATCACCTCCAGCGTCATCACCATCTGCTTTTATGTTCCATAGGACACCAAGAAACACCGATTCAGGGAATAACAGCTATAAGGAACATTCCTTGAACAGTAACATTGGAATTCTATCAGAAAATTAACATTTCTATACAGTTTTGAAATCTGAAAGTGAGGCAGTGCTGTGGAATTTTAGGAACACCTGAAGTAGAAGATTAATGGTTGACATGCAGCACCATACATTTTAATTGCGTTTGCATTTATAGCAGATCCGATCCAGCAAAGACGACATTTTATGTAAATTCAGTCCTACTAGCGACAGCCGGATGCTCAGTACTTCACAGTCATTTCATACTCTTACATCACATTCCATCATTTAAGGCAGTGCTCCCGAACACGAAGACATTTTATTAAGACAATGACGTTATGAATTACACAGCAAAAAATACGCCCAGTGTAAAGGCATCCCAGATCTACTTTAATTTATTGTTAAACATTAGCCCATCAAAAGAAGCAGGGCTGCTAATTGTTTACACTGTTAATGAAATCTGGTGCTGATTTCTAACAAAGAGATACACTGCACCAACAGCCCCGCAGCTGATTCAAGCAGAACAAAG
>VWZW01004164.1:686454-734615 GCA_013397115.1 Edolisoma coerulescens | reverse complement strand
TCCACCAGGATCCCCAGGTCCTTCTCCACAGAGCTGCTTTCCAAGAGGTCACCCAGCCTGTGCTGGTGCATGGAGTGGTTCTTCCCCAGGTGCAGGATCCTGCATTTGCCCTTGCTGAATTTCAGAAAGCTCCTCTCTGCCAATCTCTCCAGCCTGTTGAGGTCTCTCTGAAGGGCTGCACAACACCTGGGTATTGGCCACTCCTCCCAGCTCAGAGTAATCAGTGAACTTGCTGAGGAGGCATCTGCCCCTTCTTCGAAGACATTGTTACTGGGCCCAATATTGAACTCGGACTGACACCTATAATGACAGGCCTCCAACTATGCCTCACACCACTGATTACCAACCTTTGATACGTGCCATTCAGCCAGTTCTCCAACCATCTTATTGTCATCAGCAGGATAATTTTTTTTCACACCATATTTGCTAGCAGTATTTTACTACTTACGTAGGATTATTTGTCTGTACTCTTCTATGGTGTACCAAAGATACATAGCAGAATCACACATTTTACATTTCAAGTGATGGTATAATCTCTGCACCTGCGATGACCTTTGGTTACATCCCAGCAAGGCCGCTTGAACCTGCTCTTTTAGTTTGGCCTCTCGCAAGGGTTGGTCTACAAACAAGTACATGGCCATCCAAAGTGACTCAGTGGAGACCTCTCTGTTAGATGGTCAAGGAGTTGGTGGATACTTTTCCTGTGTCATCTCCACCTAGCTGAGAGATACAACTGAGGGGCAGTACCCAAATCCACAAAACAAAGGCATTTAACTCCCACTTCCACGGCTTCCATTCAGAATAACAGAGTAAAATATTTCCTCTTCTGGCTGCCTTCTCTGAAATTAACTGATGTTTCTGTGAACACATTTTTTCACTAGCAAAATTACTCTGGTACCCATATGTCTCCTACAGTATTCCTAGATGTGCTTAAAACTTGATTGTTTCAAGTGCCAAAAGCCAGGCTACCCAATATATGCCTAAACTGTACAAGGAGTAACAAACTCAGTTTCAGGCTGAAATCCTGTCAGCTGCAAGCTTTGCAGACCACAGTGTGAACAGTCAGGCTACTGCTCCCATTTTTGTGCCCTAGGGTCCTGGTGGCAAAAGGATTTTGTTGTGCAGGACTCCAATGTCAAATCTCTGACACCAGATTTTTCCCAGTATCTTTTGCCTCTCCAGGAAATGTGGCTACAGCAACTTGCTCTGTAGATGGCACTTTCTCCTTTTCTCCTGTTTCACTAGCAGCTAAGCATCCCTGTGCCAGCAATAGACTCCAGAGCCCACTGATTATAGGGGCTATTCCCTGAAAACGCAGGAAACTCGCTGCTAACCTGTGTGCAATGTTTAGTTGCCTATTACTCATCAGTTTTGCAATTGTTAGCTTGGTGCTTAGCATGCAAGATTTTTCATATTTCTTTTCAACGTTCTTAAAATGCTCACTTGGATATTGAGATTTCAGGGTGCCTCCTGGAAATGTTCACAGACAGCAAGGATGTGTTACAGGTAACATTTATGTTATTTTGTCGGTCTCCTAGGAAATCACAGGTGTGTTCTAGGAGAGATTCCTATGAAGAGCAAAAAAAAACCAAACAAAAAAACCAGCCAAAATAATTTTTACTGTAGCTCTGCAAATAATTTATGTGGGATTGTGACATAAAATATATGATTTTCTCCCAGGCAGATTATGAAATAATCAATATTTCAATCCTAGGTTAAACTGGGATCCTTTCTTGTTCTGCAGTAATTATACAATTTTCATTCATGTGTTTCTTATTGCACTGACAGACAAGGCAAGTCAAAGTACTGTTGTGCCATCACATCCTTGAGCCTAGGAATATTTCTTTTACATAAATCCTTCTGCAGGTACTCTTTTAACAGATTATTTATCTTCATCTATAGATTTTGTGTTGCTGTTGTTGTTGAGAAAATGTTTGTATTGCATTATGGCAAAGGAAAAATGTATCTACCATGAAGAGAAAATAAGACCCATCTGTCAAAAATGTCATAGCAATAGAAACAGATTTCACGGATGTTGAAAACATTCTTGAAATCCACATTAATAACTGCATCAAAGATTGAGCTGATTGAGCTGATCAACATCCTACTCATTAGTAGATTATTTGAGGATAATTCTGCTCTTTTATGCATCTATTTTATAAGTATTGGCAAGAAAAGAGAATGTATAATAAACTAACACATAAGTTGAATAAACTATTTGCTCTCCCTTGCTGCATAAGTTCACAAACAGCTTCTTCTCCTTTGCTGGCTATGGAGTATCACTGTCAGTATTAGTGATGTCTGCAGGCATTTCGGCTTCATGGACTTGCGTTACTTTTAAGCTTAATATTGACTACGAATTCTCTGAATCTGTTCATTATGCCAAGGGTGTTCTATGTAAATTTTTTTTCTCAAATCTAAATTCACATGTACATGCTGACCTCCAGTTTTACTGGAAATGAACCCCTTAAGGACATATATAAGGAAGAGCCATAAAGCTTAGGACCTGGACTTTTTAGGTGATGGTTTAAAAATATCATGGGGATGGAATGTTTAATTTACTTTTCCTTTCAAATGTTGTAACCAAAAATGCATTCTTAAAAATGCTAAAACTTCATAATTGACCAAATTTTTCTGCCTGTTAAATAATATGTGACATTTTATTTCCACCCCTGCAAAAGGTTTAATGTGGTTTTCTGCATCAAACCCATCTTGACAGCATAACTCTTCTCTTGACATAGAAATATATTCTCCCTCCTCAGTAAGGATTCTTGATTTATTTTGTCTTTTCTCCTGATTTCTTTTTCAACCCTTTTTTTTTTTAAGTCCGTAAAGTTTTTGGGAGATGAAATCTTGTCCACCTTCTTCCCTGGAGTACCTCTTCCTTCGTCTGATTATTATGAATGAGATTTGACCTTGCAGTTGTGGATTTTACCAGGTGATTGTAGTTAATTGTCGCACACATTCACAGGTTTGTGCATCAATACTTTAAAGAAGCAAGATTTCTCAGAGAGAGCACAATGACAAAAAAGTAAACAGATTTTTTTGTTTAATTATGCAATGTCTTATTTACACAGTAAGAATTTTAGTTTTAAATATTTAACTTATTTCAGGCTTCTCTAAACTGGTGTGCTCTTTTTTCTGTCCCCACATTTCTTTTACATTTTCCTGGCTGAATACAATTGTTATTAGTCTCACCTTCAAAATAATTTATTCCATGAATCATTCAACACAACAGTAAGTTTTATTAAAGTGCATCTTTCAGACAAAACCATTTGCTTGTGTGCTAGGGAAGTAGGCACAGAAAGAGGCAATGAAACCACTGTGACCTTGACCTGGACACGTGTGTTTGGTGAGACAGAGAAGGCATATGTCTCTTTCTTCCTATATGTCTAGTCTGTCAAAGTTTTTAATTTTTATAATCTCCTTTTATGAAATGAAATTTTGCCACGTTCTTTTCTTGTAAACATACTCCATAATAAAATAACTTACAAAGGACCTCATATTTGTGTATCAGTTGCACAGGATTAGTACTTAAATGTGAGTTTTTCTGTCAGTAAAGTATAAACAGAAAAAAAAGACAAATAAACAGCATGTGCAACAAACACATTTCATAAAAATTTAATCATTTGGATAAATAAAGTTTGAAAAGTGTCTTCCAGTGTCCATAAAGCCATATACTTATACAGCCCGATTTCTAGCAGTTAAAAAAGCCAGTGGAGGTTAGCTATAGAGCCTATATATTCTCAGAGGCAGGGAAGAGTGACAGATAAAATGCTGAAGATTTTACAAGGGCCATTCTAATTAGTGGTGGCTAGCACATCACATACAGAAAAGGACACAGTCTAGGTGGTTCCTGAGATAGTGACATATTGTCTGACCTGTTCTTTTTTGTATCAGTGAATCCATGGATGTTTTTTCCTTTAAATATAATCTTGTTAAGATAATGTAGACCTCTCTGAAGAGGAGTGCAGTGACATAGTGGAGACTGAGGAGACCTGTTGTGAGGAAAGCACATATCCTGCTTTGCTGAGTGTAAGGTTTAGGCTCCTAGGACATTTTCTCATAGAGCTGGACCTCTCTTTAGACTTAATGGCATCCTTTTTTTTCTTAAAGTAGAATAAAATCATTAATGTTGAAAAAGAGCTCTAAGATCATCAAGTTCAATTGTCCATTTCTGTTTGTTTGCTGAGGTCTAGAGAGAAACATAAGGAAATCTAACCTTTCCCTCAGAAAATCAGCACAATATAAGACATGAAACAAGCTGTTTATCAGACCACAAGGTATCTTTAGCTCTGTAAGGGAGACTCTTTCCATAATGGCTAATTTGCATGTAAATAACTCCAAAATTTAATTTCTCAATCATATAAAGGGGAGACTAACGAAAAAAGCTACATGTTTGGGGATTTTTTCCTTACATGGAATTTGTTTTGTGAGCTGGGAGTGCTTCTCTCCTCTACCTCCTTACTGTTACTTTGACCATGATTGCTTGTTCACAGGAACATATGCTTTTTAAAGATTGCCATCAACACAGTGGATAATAAGGGACAAAGATCCTTTTTGTAAGAGTCAGCTCTCTAATACGCTTGGTGCTTAGCAATGCACCATGTTTGTCTATAGCATGACTTCTAAAATAGGGGCTAACATGTCTACGCATGCGACATATTTATGCTCCAAGCAGAAGGTTCACATGAAACTTTTGTTTCATTACACTCCTACAAAATCTTTCTGGTTCTTGAGTATAGGTCATTGTGGACAGCGTTGCTTGTTCTCACTTGGTTCACTTATTTGCCTGTCAGACATTTTTCTCTTCTAAGGCAAATAAACCTCTAATATTGCTCAGATTTTGCCAGTCTCATTCTTGCTGTCACCACAGTGTATTTCTTAGTCATAAGCACAGGTACTACATATTCTAAGGAGCTATATTCAGAATGAATGTAGAATCCATGTTGCTGGAGTCACCAAATTGCAAGAAGGCCATAGGTGAGGCCTTGGCAGTTGGTACCATTTGGCAAGGTTTGATGATCAAAGGCACTGTTTTGTTTGCTGCAGCAGGGTTTGTGCTGTATGGACCATGCTGTATGATCAAAGCCTTTTAGCAGTATATGAAATTGTACCCATAAGGCATATGAAAAAGTAAGGGATTTTTCTGTGCTGATAGTGAGAGGAAGGTGGCCAGGTGCAGTGCTTTGTTTAATAACTTAAAAGCTTGCCAGAGTGTGTCAAATTGCTCTTTATGTCCAGAGCCACGTTGGATTGGGGTGTACTGATCATTTGTAATTGTCAAACTATTATTTAGTCATAATCTTATATTCCACATAGAACTATAAGCAATATGAGAATATAAAATAAATAATAAAGCAAACCCTCCCATTGCTGCTATCTGTTCTAGCTTTCTTCCTTCTAAAAAATCCTCAGTAGTAATCATTTTTCTTAGGAGAGCTGGCTACTTCTATTCTGCTTCTGTCAAGGACAACCTTATGGTATTTTGGTTAATGCTTCTGCCAAACCCCTCTGCACTGCCTGCTAGGAATGTGTAAAAGCAGCTATGGTCTCCTCCTCTTGCATGGCCAGTGTGTGTGTATCTGGCCAGTGTGTATGATATATACTGTGTATGTACCATTGCCGCTGCTCTTTGAGGACTGCTTCACAAGCTGGATTTTCAGCAGTCAAATCACCCAATACTCAGTTCTGTTTATTGGATCATTATGTCTGCCCAATTTTTCATGCAACATTAAACTGACTGACTCAGTTTATGTTGTGCTTCCAGATTTTTTACTTTTGTTTCCAGAGTACTATATTCGTCAAGTCACTGTTTTTCTCTCAGCATAACAAAGGTTATAATTCAGTCCTTCAGACCTCCTACCAAGTTCACAGGGAACTATTATTTCCAAATTTTCAGAAACCTCTTTTTACTACTTTTATTTTACAGTGGACTTTTCATAATAAGGAGTTATCTAAATCTCACTTTTCAGTATGGGAATATGGGGAAGACAACATTAAGACCAAGAGAATTGTACCATGAACTGAATGAAAAGAGGGAGAGCAGAAGGAT
Source organism: Edolisoma coerulescens (assembly GCA_013397115.1). Taxonomy (NCBI): domain Eukaryota; kingdom Metazoa; phylum Chordata; class Aves; order Passeriformes; family Campephagidae; genus Edolisoma; species Edolisoma coerulescens. The sequence continues at coordinate 728,560 of VWZW01004164.1, read as the reverse complement.
CAGGAAGTTAAAAAACAACCTGACAGCAAATATAGTGATTGAGGGGCTGATTGAAGAACACTTCATCTATTAAAGTTCATGTCAAATCTTTCAAAATTATAATGAGATCTTGCAGTGAGATCTTTCAGAATCTCTGAGTGATCCTCTGCTTTTGTTCCTCATCAGAGTCCTTATACTTCTGTTACTGCTCCCTTCCTTTGTCCCTCTTTTTCTTGCACTTGTCTTTTCTGAACTTATCTTTTGTGTCCCAGATGGAATAGACTATGATTCTCCCCAAAAACCTTCTGGCTGCCAAGTTCACATCTTTCAAATTCCTCCCTAAAACCTACTTCATCAGGGAATTTTCACTTTTTATCCAAGCCAGATGCCCTTCTTGTTCTGAATATTTTTTCCATATCTTTTCTTTGTGTTAAGACCTGCATACCTGGTAGTCAAGGATTACCAGTAATTTTCTTTCTTGAAACAGAATGAGAGTTCCTTACAAATTCACTATTTTGACTGAAATAGCCTAAGGGTCCTTCTGTCCTTCAGTTGCCATTCCAAAGCTTCCTGTCTCTTAAAAAAAGTAGTGTGTCAGAGGCAGGGAAGGGAGCAGTGATCACCTCACTAATGGCAAGACAATGGCCCTAAGGACTCCAAGTTTCTAGAACTTGCTTTTCTGGGTGGTATAAAATTGCTTGAAACTGATAACTTTCCAATAAGACTGCAAAATCATGTCCTTGGTCATACTTCCATGAATATTAAAGGTGTGCCTTAATAGTGTTAAGGGGACAGAAACAGAGTTTACCAGAAAAAGAAACAGTCCCACTTAAATCTGCTGGAATGTTGCTTTACATTATTTACCTAGACCGCCATTGCCCTCAAAAACAATATGAAAAATATCATAGTTTCAAAAATAAAATAAAAATGTAATAACTGCTGCTGACACTAGCAGTCAGTTTTCAGGGGTCTTGAAAGGACATGCAACAAACTCACTTCTCTTGTTAAATTTCATCCTCTGGGAAATACTGACTACAACTTCACAAAGCAATATTTACGTAGAGATCAATCAGTGCTCTTCTCGTGTTTCATTCCAGTAAATTTCAATGGTGCAGTTTTGGCATGTAATGGGAGTAACAGGATAATGATTTAATCCCAGAAAGAAAGGGCCTCCTTAATCACCTGTGTAATATTTGCAGAGTTTAAGTTCTCATTTCAGATCACAAGTCACCGTACCCTTGTACAGATGTAATTCAAAGACATAGCAAAGACATTTCACCATCAGATGGAGACTCTAATACTATGAACAGAGTTACAAACACACCTAATTTTGAAAGGATATTTCTTTTATTCACAGAGTCATTATTACTAATGGTGGGTGCACTTTTGAGAGAACTCCACTCCTGACCTTTGAGTCAGTAAACTGGCAGTTGAGGAACAAATGAGACCATATTCTTCTTTTTTTCTGGTTTGGACATCGTCAGGCACTGTGAACTAATGTGTTCATGTGAGTCAAACTGGACTATGAAACGTACTGAGCCCTTGTTTGCCTCCTTCAAACATAACTCAAGCGTTTAAGGGAAACACACACATATTGAATTCCTTAAACTTACTAGATGCCAAAGGGTGGATCTCTTTACTGGCATCTCATGGGAACAACTTCTGTGTGCCATCAGATTGATCCAAACCTGTACCTAGCTCTGATGAAAACTTTGGGTGTTTGACCTCGGCTGAATGACAGTCTTTGCTTCTCTCCCTTTCTCCCTCTCTCCTTGTCCTCCCTTGCCCCCCACCCCCATACATAATATACACATGAAAACATTCCCTGACTCAAGGCATTTGAAACATTAATCAAAATTAAAGTCACTACTAGATGCTACATTCTGATCACATTGAAAAATTAAAATTGACAGAACAAGACTACTGCCAGCTTTCTTTTACCCATCAAGACTGTCAAACAGCAACTAAAATATATATTTACAATATTGTTGGGAACAGTATTAAAGTATTTTAGACATTCTAAGGAGAAAATACATGTATGCATACAAGAGTCGAGTTGGTCTTTCTCCTGCACCCCTGTATTGTGCTGTGTTTTCCCTTTCCTTGTGCTGTATTGCAAAGTCATTCTTTGCTTGGGCTTGCAGTTGCAGGCACCATGGGTAGGACTGGATTTGCAGCCCTGTGCTGCCAAAGGACACGGTGAGGAGGAGGGAAGAACCCCCTACACAGCACACATCCAGAACGGAGTTGCTTCAGACTAGCCCTAGTCTGCTTCTAAGACCTGAATGGTTGCAGTGGTTGGACCATACCAGAAACAGGCTATGTGTGAGCCTTCTGGCTTAATGTTGCCAAAAAGAAACCCCATTTTGCTCCCTTGTATCCTACTTCCAGGTGAAGAAGGTAAGTGGGGAAGATCAGGAATATATTATCAGAATTGCCCTCCTGATCAAACACAAAATGCAAATGTAGGCTTAATGTAATTTGGTTTATTTACCCTTCTTTGAGAATTCTACTCTTGAATGCAAAAGTGGAATTTGGATGGTGGAGATTTTTGAAGACCCACACCAACTCTCCAAATGGCTTTTCATTTCTTTTATAATATAAAATCCCTCATTGTATCTCTGTTTTCACTAATACTATGTTCATTGCCGCTTTTAAAGACTTTCAGGTAATTTTTTCTTTTCTTTTCTTACCTGCAGCTTATCTTTCAAGAATTTTTTCCTTTTGCCTTTATTTTTATTTCTCTGCTTTCCTCCGTCTGCTATCCTCTGCAGAAACATCTCTGCTAATTATTTCACAGTACACTATTCCTTTTGATTCACTCTTCCTTCTTTTCCTTCTCCCATTAGTCTTTTACTTGTTTCTTACATGGGACCAGAATTCAATTGGTTTGAAAACTATGCCTAATGAAGTTATTTTAGAGGCATAAATATGGGATTTGGAATGGATACCTTTCAAGAATAGATAATGTAGGGGCTATGGAGAGAAATACCTATGCCACAAATTTTACGTCCAGTTCTTCATGGAAAAAGACAGCCTAAGACTACTAGGGTGAAAGTCTGATCTGTTGTTTAACTACCTTATTAAAAATAAAAATAATTAAAAAGTGACCAGTGTATCCAAACAGACAGAACCCTCTTTCCTTTCAATAGTGTGCAAATTCTCCTCCTTGCTGCTTAAAAATTTTTGGTGTGCCATGTTCTTATTTACGGGCAGGGCTTGTACCATGTAGAAAGTTGTTTGTAAGGCTGAGCCTGTCTAACAAGAGTTGAATCGCAGCTCTGGATTCAGTCCTGAGAAAATATAAGCCTGTCAGTAGCAGGCCATGTACTGGCTGTCTGTGGGCCACTGTCCCAGAGCTTATCTGGTGGCTGCTGGTGCTACGTGGCCATCAGATGGTGATGGCAGCTGAGCTGCTGGAGAGTTGTGAAATACTAGAGCTGAGCTTGTGATCAGCTTGGGACACACGTTTTAAGAGGGCCTTTATGAGAATAAGCACCTATAAGAAAAAGATGAGGAAAAAGGATGATAAGAGACAATGGATTAGACCAGGAAAGAGGAGGGAGGAAAACATGCAAGTTACATGAAGGTACGCGAGTGCAGGAAAAACGTAGCAGGTATAAATCACAAAGGAGATTGCCTTCCCTCCCCTCCTCTCTCCTCCCATCCTCTTCTTTCTCTTCACTATTTCTTGCTCAGATGTCTGTTAAGAATTGTTATGCACTCACCATTGCAAAGCCAAGCGCTGGCTCTTCGCAAATTGTCTACTGTTCTGTGTGTTCATGTTTTTCCAGTTAAAAATACTGGCAAAATACTGGGACTTTAGCCTCCATACAGCAGACATATGGCATACTTCTGATGACCTCAACACACTGGTAGTGCTCCTGTGCTACATACTGCCCAGTAGTAAACCGGTGTAATAGAAAAGACTAACGAAGGGAGAAGTCCTAGGTTTTGTACGTGAATTTTAATATTTTTTAACTTTGTACAGATTACATTCATGTAGCATGATGAACAACTTTGTCTAAGAAATATATCTAGAGAAACATAGAGAAGAGTATCTGCTAACTACTCGTAAGTGCTTTTGTTAAGGCCACAAAGAAAACGCAAGGAGAATTTGCCATCTAACACTTACAAGAACCCATAAATTCAAACAGTACTTGTAGAATATACTGAAAAAGGAAAATTTTCATAGCGCTACAGAGAACTACAACTGCAAAAGACAGCAGATCTTTTTGAACATGGATTTTAAAATGTGTTAGCTGAGAACCAGACATTAAAGATTTCTTTTCATAATCCATCACATTAACTTTTTCTACTCTATTCCTTATATTGTTAATGTAAGAAAGTACCTCTTATACAGTCAGAAAGCAGAAAGGTTAATGAATCACTTGGACAAAAAACCACTTAATATTTCAGATAGCCTTTTCAGATTCATTTGAAGATGTTAAACTCTGCACCTCAAACAGCTTTACGAATTCTTTTGAGGGATTTTGATTGTGACAGTCTTTACTTCTGTGTATTCATGAAGTCCATATTCTCCCCTAGATAAAAGAGAACCAAAAGCAATATTTATGCTAATGCTTTTTATATGAATTTTCTTCTGGATGGGATTTTCAGTGTTACTGTGCAATTGGCCTGATACATAACAAGTACACTGGACATATTTGGAAGACAGCTGTGCAGCTAGACTGATGTTGGAAATATTTTGAAAAGCTACATCAACAGACTCCTGAGAAAAATGGGAGGGAGAGTAATTTTATTTCTGTGCAAAAGAATAGTGTTTAATTCAGAGCATTTCTAAACTGGATTTCTGTACAGCAGGGCAAGAACATGTTAGATCTTCACAAGCACATTCAGCAAGTTATTTTTAAAGGTCAACCATTTGTTGAAGATTTTCACGGGACACCCTCCCTTTCAGGCCGAGGGTGAAAGAGCAGAGGAGGCTGCTGTCCTGTTAAAGTTCTTTATTCCATAGTCTCATAGTTTTCTGAAGGTAGAGTTCAAAGGGGAATAACATGATAAAGCCAAGCAGGAACAGCAGCAGCAGCAGCAGGCCAAAAGCAAGCAAAACCAGCTTCTTCTTCTTCTATTTCTATTCCTCTACTAAACTTACAGAAGTACAGATTATATTTGTTAATTGGCCAATAAGATTGAAACACAATTCTAGTTTTTCTTTTCCAACCTATCCTGGTCTAATTCTAATACCTGTAAATCTTACACAAGCATTACACAAATTTGCGTATATAGTTTTTATCAGCTGTTATTGTTTATGTGAACACTCTCTTTAAAAAATGTGAACAGTGTAGTTCCATCTATATTTTGTCTAAAGAAATTCTGTGAAAGGGTAACACTGCTGCAGTAAGAACTGTGTTTAATGTCTCTTTTGCTGCTGCTTTTCAATGTTTAAAGCACTGAGCATATATTTCTACTAAAAGTTAAAAATCTGTATTTCTATTTCACTTTGGTGTGCCTTCATGTATCTCAGCTTGTCCAAAGGTTTTAATTCAGAGTTTTCTCCAGAGTCAAAGAACAGACACTTCGTCTCAAATAAATGGGGGACAAAATTTTTCCGTGATGAAAACTCCCAAACTGTGAAAAAGAGTTAAAATCTTTGATATGTTACGAGCATGTTTCACCTTTATGTTTTCAGTGATGAGATGAAGCTTGTTTGTGTCCCTAAATATTTGATATCTGAAGCAGCCAAACTACTTACGACACAACAGATTGCTCTGTGGAACAAGGGTTTGCTACAGTGAAATGTTACACAGTTCTCACTGCTGTCTCATTAGATCGATATACAAGCAAAAGAGAAATCTCTGCTTAGGATGCTTGTGCTGGGTGAGAATGTTTACTGATTCCCCTCATTTTTGGAGAGGCATTTTGTTAGTATATGGCATTCGGTAGTTTAATTCATAATGGTATTATCACTCCAAGAATTATACAGTGAATTGTATATTGGGGTTCAAGGAAGTCAGTGGCTTAACACAACCACATCCTAATTTTTTCAGTGCAGGTTTTTCCACATCTATTTCCACTTCTCCCAAAAATGACTGTAACATGTTTGCAAATTTTCTTATGACAGACATCTGTCTGGTGATGTCTGGTGATGTTTCCTTGTCCTTTAGTGGGAATAGTTTTATTGGTCTGATAATTGTGACTTTGAACCAGAAACTTTCTTAGCCAAAAAGCTTAACTCCTTCAAAATGTCCTGTTATAGAGAACATTTTTGATAGTCTGTTATTTCCAGCAAATAAATCAAAAAAATATTTCTGATAAAGGCTGTAATTCAGAATTGATTATCTCCCAATTTTTGGCATCCAGAAAAGGCAAAGCCGTCTTTGATTACAATGGCCTAAATTATTAGTGGGTTTCAACTTCCAGTTTTCTAAAGCTCTCAGCATTAGCTTGACTGTTTCCTTTGAAGTCAGCGGGAGCTTTGCCATCAGAAGCAGATTGTGTCCAGTGATGAGCAAGTATGAAAACACTAGTCTTTATCTCTGAAAAAACTACATAAAAAGAAGCTCTGAAGTACCTCACCTGTGCATACCTTTTTAATCGCTTCCACTGTTCGTTGGAAGTGTTATGTATTTGTCTTAATAAAAAAGAAGGCTTACATGTACTGATTTTTATCATTGCTTTAAAAATAGTTTGTTCTCCTATCCATGGTGTTTTAAACAAAGAATGAATACAAGTAAAACAGGATATGATTCAAGAGAAACTGGATTAAAACTTAGAAGTTTGAAAAAAATTTGATTAGTTTATAATGTTTGTATGTTGCTCTGCTTCTAGTTTGGGAAAAAATAAAGGTCCAAAGACTACAGAGGATTATTTTCATCATAACCTTTGACCTAGCCGGCACATACTGTAAAAACATTTTAAACTGAAAAATCTTGCTTAAATCAAGGATTTTGAAAAGTCTCATGTTTTTAAAACCTAGCATTTAAAGGGGATTTCACAAAATACCCACATACTTATCTTCAGGAAAATGACAGTTTCTCTGTACATGCAAAAACTGTAAACCATAAACACAATGGTCAGTTTTGCTTACCAGTATACTGCAACCACAGTAGACTGCAAACTGGTCACATTGAAAAAGTGTGCATCTGAGCAATTTTCTTATTTATTTTGTAGAGGAATTGTTGGTTGACATTGCCTCTGACAACATGATGTCTCTTAAGCGCTCTGGAGACTAATTTGACAAAATCTCAAACTGGATATCCTAGTTATGCCTATTTAAAGTCAGGGTTTGGAATTTCATTTGGAATTTCGTTTTGAATTTCCTGTGAATCTACAGTTTTAAAAGTGTTTACTTACATTTCTCGTCCATTTCCTGACATCTTAAAACCTCCAAAGGGAGACTGAACGGACAATGCACTATAGCAATTAACCCTGGAAGAACAGGAAAATTACTTTTGACAGTGTGAAACAATTTTTTTCACTTCTGAAAAATGAGTTTTCTTTCACCTCTAAATAGCCTATGGTGATAGTCACAAACGATATCTGACTAATGTATTTGCAAAAATATGTGTAGTTCAGAGAAATGAAGCATCAAAAGCAACTAAAGCTGTTATCAGGTTACTAACACTTAGCAAGGATCTTCAAGCAGAGAGACAGTCATATCTTTCTCTGATGGTTGCAATAAATTTCCTAACTTGTACATAAGCTCCTGCACAAAAGATTATCCACAGCTAAGTGTTCTGCAGGTACACTTCTAACAGATAAACTCAGGACAGCTTCACTACATATTTAGGAAGTTTTGTTTGGTTCTACTCAGTTAAACCTTATTCTGTATTGTGGTTGAGAACAAAGACATAATAATGACTAAGAAAGGAAATTTTTAGGTATGAAGAATATTGGCAGAATGTGCATCCTGCTTCCTAGCTGAGAAGCTCTTTTTGTCTTACAACCTTGTCAAATCAAATACTCTCTATTTTCATATCTTATAACCTATCCTCCTGCTAGTCTACTGGTTTCAACAACAGAGGTTCTGTTCATAATGAAGGATTCCTAGACCACCAGTCATGTAAGAGCAAATCCCAAATATTCCACTTCTAAACGTTATTCCATACAAAGAATACCAACTCTTAAGTCAAGACAGCTAACTTGTTTTTGGAAAGTATACGTTCTTAGATCACAGGGCCTGGGCAGGAATTTGTGCTGGTTGTGAGTGCTTTCAGATAAAATGTAAATTGGACACAGGTTTTGTGTTCAAGTAGAATTGGTTGTTCTCCTTCTGATGCACTGAAATAATAGTAGCGAAACGCAGGTCTCTGTCAGAGACAGTCATTAGACCCAGCTACACCTCCAAGCTTTCACTCTTGCATCTCTTAGCTTTCTCTTTTCCAGCTCCATGTAGGTTCTCTTTTCCATTGCTGGAAATAGTTGTCGTTGTCGTCATTCTCCCAGCTTGCACTTCCTTTCTTTGTTCAATCACATTTTATCAATCTTTCCCATTACAAATGGGTGCTCTGCCCAGGCAGAATGGCCACTGAACTTTGGATGACTAATTTCTTTACAAAAAACCAAAACTAATCTCATAATTACGTATTGGGCTATGCCCAGACCCTGAAGTAAAGGAAAAGGGCACTCTCACCACATTTTCTTTTGTTGCCTTTTCTTTTTAGCAAGTAAATTTCCATTTTTTAGACTAAGTTTATGGGAAAATTGTGAAGACTTAGAAGAAGTAATTATTTAGTAACACATTAAATAGGGAAATATGTGGGAAAGATAAACAGAAGAGACCTCTATAAAAATGATAAGGAATAAATATTAAAAAAAGACCACCCAAAATACTGTGAATATGTCTTACAATTAGTGCCATTGACACCTGCAGATCTAAAGGAAGAATTTTAAAAAACATTACTTACCATACTGTTCCAGCCTGAAGAGCAGATGCAAATGTCAGTGCTTTATCAATGTCTTTGGTAAAAACTGCTGCTGCTAAGCCATAGGTAGTATTATTTGCCCTCTTGATAACTTCATCTATGGTTTTAAACTTCATGATTTGTTGAACAGGTCCAAATATCTGTATCAAACACATGTAAACATACGAAGTGAACAAGAATAACTTACTATTTGAATTAATTTATGTATTTCAAGTTTTTTTCTACCAGATGGCCTTATTCCCTAATCCATTCAACCAAGAGCAAATAAAGTTCTAAAAAGTACTATAAATTCACATAAAGATTTTTTTAATATGAAGCAAGATAGCCTATTGTAAATAATTAATAAAACAATAAATAAATAATGAAAACAAATAAATAAAAATTAAAAGGCACTCACCATAAAGGTAGTTAACATGATGTCACAGTGTGCTACCTATCTATACTGGTTACCAACAAACTTGTGTTTTCTGGACAAGCTCCATTTTTAAAGTCAAGAAAGACACTCAATTTTTCCTTCACCTGAATTTTCTATTAGGCTTTTATCCTTGCAGGTAGCTGCACAACTGAGAATGTACTCCACGTGAAACAACTAATTCTGCTTTCCATATGGGTGTCAGGTAAGGTAACAGACCCTCAGGTCCAGCTTTCCTGCTACCATTGTCCAGTGTTCTCAGCCAGAGCTGCCCATGCCTATCACTCGATACCAAGACTGTGCAGGCTGTGGGGGCATTACAACATCTAACTAATTCTATTTCCATAGATTGTGAGCTCCTTATTTGACTGTTTTTAGTGCTGGTTTGTAAAAGGAGTTGTAAGGATTGATTTACATAGATCAGAAAACCACTGAACATTCCCCTGCTGTTCAAGCTGCGAGCTTCAGAACTTGGACATTCTTTAAACTGCCTTGGCTATCTGGGGCTTCATTGTTCATTACACTTAAAATAATGTGAGGAGCAGTTCTTGTGCTGCTGACCAAAGTGTAACTAATAGAACTGTGAAAAACGTAACTCTGTGCTGTTTCCTACCTGGCTCACAGAATGGTGGAAACAATCCGAATTCTGTCTCATAAAGCTCTATCACATTTTACAGCTCTCTCCCTGTCACAAATAATTGTAGGTGCTGTGGTGCTCATTTTAACTCAGGCTGTTGACTCCTGCTGGATGTAGCATGTATGTTTAGCTGACTGCATTAGCTTTCTAGCATGAAGAAGTATAACAGACACCAATTGCAGCCCAATTGCAGCAGTTATTAATTAAGATGAATGTAAAAAGCCACAGTGAAGAGGTCATGATTGGAGTTTGAGTCTTTGTTTAGAGAAATAGCTGACACAGCAGCACAACACTCCTAAATGTCTCTGGCTCCTTGCAGATAATCACTGATGCCCTAGCATTGTCATCTTAGTTGGGACAGTAGCAGATTCTTCAGTGATGGGAAGACACATCTGCAAACTGATCTAAGTCAAAAAGCCCCACAGAGGCAAAACAAACTGCCACCCAAAAAATGCCTCTGGAAGCACAGTCCAGCTAGTTTCTCATATTACAAAATAGCTGCCCGATGCATACAAACACCAAGTTAAGTGGCTCCTTAGGCAGTGCAAAATGTTCACAAGTCGTGCCTCCAAGGTTTGCATCTGTGTTACAGGTCACTGTGACTTTGGTATGTCAGACATGGACAGTATGGAGCAATGAAAACAATCCAAACCTCAGCATTTATCTACTGCAGGAGCCTTTGTTGGCAGGGCAGCCTCATACTCCTCTCCCTCCTTGAGCATGCTGGTGAAATGGGCACCAGAAACCAACAAAAGCACTTCAAACACCAGCAGGATGGAGCAACAGGTTTACTGGGAGAATTTTCATACAGCCACTTGACCTTCTAACTGGGTATTTTGTACAGACATCTAGGCAGACGACTTTCAGTGACAGAAAAGACTGCTGAAAATTTACTTACCTCTTCTTTGGCGATGCGCATATCATCTGTGACATTAGAAAAAACTGTGGGCTGAATGAAGTAACCCTTGTCTCCCCATGGACCTCCTCCGCATTCCAATTTGGCTCCTTCTTTTTTCCCACTCTCAATTAGCTCCAGGATTTTTTGAAACTGCTCCTTATCAATCTAAATGGAAAGATATTTTAAGGATGAAAACAACACACACTGGTAACAGTTGGTCTTCTAGCTTATTAACCTAAACCTGTGGCCCTTTGAGCTGGAGAAAAATATGGCTTTTTCTTTGCGGCAATAGGCCAAAATGAATAGACCTGATACAGGCTATCATTTTTTTGTTTCTAGAAAGAATTACTCAAAGAATAACAAGGAATTTGAAGACAAAGAGAGATATTTAACATAATTACCACAAAAGAAACGCAGCTAGGCCCCGTGATTACAATTTTCCATTAAATGGGATCATACCAGTTTTAAAAGGAGTAACTTTGCTAATCTGTAAAATAGTTAAGCTTTGGCTAAAGCTTGCTAAGGAGAAAAAATAAGTCAAAAAAGGCAAATTATGAGACTAGAGGAGAAAAGAATCTTTATGCTCGTTCAAATATTTTCATTACTGCTTTTTTCACATGTTTAACATCCTTATTTTTTTAGCAGAAGTGTATTTACTTCTCTCTTTTAAACTGTTAGCATGAAATTCAAACTCAGTAAAGCCACAATAAAATGAGAGAGGATTTCTGTTAATTTTGTATTAGCTGTACACCAGACACCTGGAGTTTACTTTTCTGAATCTTCTTGCCCTTTGGCTTTTAAATTTATTCATCTCAATTTATTATCTTGGATCAAAACATGTTCCAGGATGTCCAAATAATATTTTAAATTTCCCAAAACTTGTGTGGCTTGGAGTGCATTTTTTTCAATTTACTGGGTGTCTTTTATTACAAAATGGCTGTGATAACCAAAAAAGAACACGTTACTCTATGAAATGCATGGGAGTGATTTTGTCTCCTACTTTTTCTTTGTTTCTACTACAGTGCCTTTATTCCATGCTTTTATTCCATATCCCGCAGTATAAGCTGATGTGGTAATAAGACTAGATGAGAGCTATTGTAACAATGCTCTAAAGCGATCCACTGAATTCACAGCTTTGTGATAGCTATACTTCTAAATCCTGCATTTTAACATTCATTTGATGGGAAAGCTGTTGGCATAATCTTTTAACAAAAGCAGGAAAAAAAATCCTCTTTTATTTTATTTGTGTAGTATTCTAAAACTAAGAGCAGCATAATAGAAGTCTAGCACCCTGAAAAGGGGGAAAATTTTTAAAACTCTTATTTTTTCAAAATAGTGACTTATAGTGGCACTATTTGAATGAAAAGTTAGCAAGCTCTAACATGACATGGGTGACTGTACTTGCACTTTTACAGCTGTTGCATTGGAGCTTTCTCAAATCATTTCAATTTTTTTACATTTTTTCCCCTTCAATAATAAAAAGAACTAGAAAAGAGAAAGACAGCTTAGGCCTGTGACATTGGCACAAAGAAAAATCACTGCAATTTCTTCCTCCTTGTACTCCAGACTAACCACCAGGAAACTGTACTTAGCCTTGAAACTACTGCAACTGTAGGTTTAGAAATACATTAAATTGTGATGTCATGACAGAATTACGCTTGAAACACATAATACTACTCACTTGAGGGCCCTGCTGTACACCAGGCATCAAAGGATCCCCAAGAGTGTACTTCTTTGCTCTTTCAATGCTCCGGCGAACAAACTCATCATAAATAGGCTCTTCCACAAAAATCCTAGATCCTGCTATACAACACTGTCCCTGGTGATAGAACAGACCAATATGGGCAAATTCCACAGCAGCGTCCACTGCAAAGGAATAAGGGGTTCATCAGATCATAAACCTGAATTGTCACATCATAAAACCTTTACTAACCTTTGTCACCCATCTAATTTCCCTCTCCAGCACTTTTTTTTTAATGGCCCTTTAAAATACAGATGTAAAACCATTTGCTTATGTCCAAACTACCCTTATCAAGAACATCATGGTACACCCAGCTGAACACACATTCAGATATTCTATGGGAAATTTAGATTTAACTTTATTTGCCCTGTCAGGAGTACCAAGAAGAGTATTCAGACACAAAGTTAATAAACCTATGTAAGATCCTTCTACCTGCTTTTTATTCTGCATTCTTTTTTCATTACGATGATCATTAATTACACTAAGAGTGAACAGGTTGTCAGAGGTCCGTATCTACTTGGGAGCCATCGGTTTTGGTGGCAATCTAACTTAAAGTTATAGCATGACCAGAAACCATTAAAAATTATTCCTTTATTGAAAATGCTCAAATAATTTACTGACAAGAAAAGAAAAAGAGCATTGGATTAGCAATAGTAGTAGTTTATATAATAAAATTGCTACTAACAGTCTGCATCTGCAAATATAATGTTAGGACTTTTTCCTCCAAGTTCCAAGGTAACTCTCTTCAGGTTGCTCTTCCCAGCTGCTTCTTTAATCAATTTGCCAACCTAAAGGGTAGGGAGAGGACAGCTTCATGTCAAAAAGTTTGTAGTGACCTCTATAATAATTTTCTGATTTCCTCAAAAGTGAAAATCAGTTCAGAGGTGTCTACTATCCCAGTAATAAAATGAAAAATAAGTTAAAATAAAACAACTGAAAAGAGTCAGAGTGCAGGGGATTTGTACACTCTGACTTAGGAATGTTTTCTGGAAGAGTTTCCGCCTGTACACAGTCATGTTAACTGCCAAAGATAGATGGTGATTTTTTGGTTGCCACACCCTACTTGCATGTATCTGTAATCTATAGCAGGCACAGGCTGCTGCTCCACCAGTTACTCCCATTAGGGTAATATTCCTCTGTTTTATGCATGAGAAAGCTCTTTAATGCACAAAGTTTATGAAACGATCTATGCTGGCTGCATGGACACTCCTCCTTATTTCAGTATCTCCCTTAGATCAATGAAGAGGGGGAAATGGACACTGCAAGGTAGAACCCCTACCCTGCTTTTTTTCAATTGATGACATAATCAAAGGAACTACTTACTATGAATTGCCTTGGAAAAAACTGTGAAGGAAAAATCTGCTTGTAGCTCTTGTGGTTTTGGTCTGTAACTGCCCATGTGTAGCGACCATCAGGCAAAATTCCTCCCTCTGTCAGCCTTCCTGCCACCATTTGTCACTGCTAAATTATACTGCTAGAAGAGAACGGTCACCAAACTCTTTGAATACACCCTGTGGTCCACCTGCGTTTGGAGGGGCACTGGGCACTGGAAAATGTAGTTGTTACTGTCCATTGGTAACATTTGTGGGATATTTCTCAGATGTCAGGGGTTTGGGCTGTTTTCTTTTCCCATTACTGTAGAGCTGAAGGCTTCTGAGAGTAAACATAGCTCTTGCACTCAGTGTGTACTGATCCCTGACATGAGTCGATGATATTTATCTTTGTGGTCTACATCCAAAAAGTTAAGAGACCGGATGGCAGCTTTTTCATTTAGCATGCAGACAGACAATACAATGAACAGTATCAAGGATATTGCTAATCTTTAATTCTATATACAGCCTGCCATGAGAAATCTTCAATTATAGCAGTCACAGTTCTTCAGAGTGATGGTTAGGGAAAATTAACAATGACCTTCCTTTTAAACAAGTACATATTCAAACACTCTTCTAAGACCACCCTGACGGTGCTAAGTATCACTGAAATACCAAAAAAGCTGTCACCTCACATAAGCGTGTGCAGACCAAAGAATGAGATTTCTTAGGTACCCTCCTGCCATACTGTTGTATTAAACTTAAAGATAACAGAACTTCTTAAAAAAAGATGTAAACAATGTTATGAAAGGTTTTGGTTTAAATAAGTAAAACTTAAAATAGCCTTGGTATACTAGAACCTACTGTGTGTCATGGACTGCCTTTGTCTGAAGGGCTTTCCAGCAATACAAACATTGTTTAAATATGTTTAAAGTTAATAATAACCAACAAATCATTAAACAGACTTTGTTTAACAAACCAGCAGCCATAAGAAAGAAGAGAGTTAAAATAATTACATAGAAAAAGTTAGATATTAAATCATTGCTGGGAATCAGAGGGGCACATTTCCTGCTTGTATTTTCTTGCATTCATTACAGTACCTCTGTGGAGCCTGTGAAAGCTACTTTATCTACATCCATGTGGTGAGAAATTGCTGCTCCAGCAGTGGGTCCAAAGCCTGGCACAATGTTCACAACGCCAGGTGGAAATCCTGCCTGAATTGGAAGAAAGAACCTGTAAATTTGAGGAAGGATAATAACTAGAAGAACATGTGTCACAAAGTCTTACCTTCCTTTTCAGTTCTCCAGCCACCTTTTCTCAGCCATACACTCATTCTCAGCCACAGAGCCCCAAAAGATTTCATTCTCACGTGATTTACACTCTCTTCCTTTCACCTGTCTTTTAGGTTATTGAACTACCCCTTTTTTTTTTTTTTTTTAAAGAACATATTACTTTAGTTCTTTGTCGGTGCCACTTCCAACGAAATGTTTTTTTTAAATTTTCTCACTCAGATGTATAAAGAAATATTGCTTACTTTCATGTCTGCTTCATTAAAGCCTTTGTTTGAATCAACATATATGCTTGCTGGCTTGAACACATCAATAACCACGCTAGATGGAATTTAATTAATGATCTGCTGACTGAAATTCTATTAAGAAAAATGATGGAACTCTGGAGGTAGGTTTAAAGTAGAGTGGACAACATGACAGTTTACAACAAAAAAGAGGCAGATCAGCTACAAAGCATGAAAAAGTTGAGACATGCACAGTTTTAATATCTTGCACATTTTTTATGCAAATAAGCTTTTTCTATGGTTCAAAACAAATATATTATAGATGTTCCATTCACAGCAAAATAAGCTATTTTCTTCCTGCAGGTTGTCAGGCAAGCTCCAAGGATATGTGAAGAGTAGATGGAATTTTTATTGGTTTATGAAGCAGCTGTGCAATCTCAACGGCACTTGCAGAGCAAACATAGAATTAAAATACCAGAAAGATTCACATCCTGCATCATCACTTTAATAAGTTTCTTTATAGCATTAAACAAGACTTTGGAATTATATGCAAAAGTTCCATTTTTATTTGGAAAATGGTGAATTTTAGGTGGTGAGTTAGAGCTCCTAAAACTCATGTCCTGCATTTTAGATACCAGGTGTTACTTTGTCCGAGCAACTTTTATTCCTTACAGTTTCATGCTCAGATACAGTCTGTCAATGCTTGTTATGCTCATTTAATTTTCCAGATAAATATTTACCCTGAAATTGATGAGACAATGAGGTTCTTTCCATTTGCTTAGCATTGTGTTACGCACTCATTTGTACAGAAAAGTCTCACTTTGAGCATTTAATTTCCATGTCTGTTTTAGGAGCTCTTCTCTATACATTAGCAAGGGTGCCTTGTGAGTGCTGCTATGAAACACAGTGAAGGTTACCAAAAGTGACTATACATATATTTTTTTTTTTAATGTGGACATTTGGGAACTAGAAAGTTGAATTAGAGCTTCAGATATTTTCACAAGTCTAAAGCAGCTATTGAAGTAATCATCGGCAGGGATTTGGGCTCCCACATTTTTTGGATATTCTGGAGACTGATCACATTCCCACTTATGAGCTTTCCTTTCAGGAAATCAGAACATCAGAATAGATATTTTATTAGAGCACAGCAGAATTGTGTTACCTTCTCTGTAAAGTTACTTTTTTCAGAGAAATAAACTTTCTGATACTAATTGTTAAAAATTAATAGAGAAGGTTTCTCTGATATTTTTTAAAGCTATTCCTCCTCCCCCGTATTATCTAATAGCGTTTACTATGTGATGCAATAAGAACAGGTCTTGGCTCCCTCCTGCTAATCATTTAGTTTCTGTGTAATATTAACACAACCACTCAGTATGGTCTGCTGAATCACTCTTTTGAAGCAGAATAATAAAATGTACCGAGTCATTTCCATTAAAACTCTGCAAGGTTACTGCACTGGCAGTTATTGACATCTTTGCCAACTTTTGAAACATCTTAGAATATATTTGTTGATGTTATTCGGAAGAAAGCTAAACTATTTTACTGTTCTCTTTGGATGTTTTCTTGACCGAGCATAACAGTTAGCTTTGGAGACACTAACTTTCTGAAGAAACTGGCACACTCCTTGTGAAGTACAGAGTGTCTTCTCACAGTTCCTGTGTGGAGAGAGTTCACAGGTTTGGCAGCAGTAACCAGTTTGATTTCACAGCTCCCTGTTAATAAACTCAGGTGGATGTAAACTTTGTTCAGTTAAAAAAAACAAAAAAAGCTGAACAAACAGGTTCTTTTCTGTGATAACTATGCTAATAAAGTCATTGCCACCCACCTCCAAGTGTTTTGCACTCAACTCCTTGTTTGCTTTTGACTTTGAAAGGTACTGTGCTTTTGTAATACAAATATATTTGCTAAAGAACGGAGTTTACTAAATTGCTAGTGTGGGGTTGTGTGTACTAGGGTGAAAGATATGCATGCTTTTATACCCTGGTTTGGCTTCGCTGGTTTACAGCAAGGTAAGTTCCACAGTGAAGGCTAGGCATGCAAGGAGCCTGGCTTATATTACCTTTGTGGCATTTCAGCTGCAGTATACTCTTACATTTCTGAGAGGAGCAAATAACTCTGTTGTTGGAGACTTACCTCTTTAATTAAGGATCCCATGTAAAGGGCACTGAGTGGAGTTTGTTCTGCTGGTTTGACAACCACCGTGTTTCCACAACAAAGGGCAGCGGCAATCTTCCAGATGAACATAACCAATGGGAAGTTCCACTGGAAGACAGACAAAGACGTGTATCCTATTTCTAATATATCACCATAATGCCTCAGCTTTTTCTATTATAATAGTGCAAATTGTCAACTGGGTGGTTGAACTTTTTGTTGACTTCCTTTCAGAATGAAGATGTTTGAAAAAACAACTGGCAAGCCATGTAGTACAAAGACCAGTGATTTTTGTATATATTTAAGTCCAGGGGATTCAAGGTTTTAGTTAAAATCTCAAGAGACAGTAAGTGCACTTCTTTAACAAAGTAGTACAGAGATTTGTTGGATTAGTGGTTCAGTTGGGAGTTTTGCTATCTTAAATGGTCACATCCATCATCAATTCAGTTTTCTAAGGGACACAAGGTAATAACACATAAAGCTGCCCCTGCCCTCTCCCCTGGAGGTTTCACTGTCAGCTGTCTGTTGGCAGTTCAGACAGATTGAAGGGCAGCTGACTGCTTTGGATCTCATGTTCTGCAGTATGAGGGACAACATGACCAGGGGAAAACAACTTTGCCATTTTGAGAATATTTACAAAAGTCTGGGAAGCATTGAGGCCGTGAGTCTCAACTCAAAAGACACCTTTTTAGAAATGGGAAAAAAAAGGCAGTCAAGAGTTACCTATTATGTCAGAAAGGCTAGCAGGAAAATACATGCAACACTTCTTTTTTTCTGTCTTTGTCTCCTTTCAGTCTCACCCCAGCCCCCAAAATAATAGGAGCATAAGTAACATGAAGTGAGGGATTACAGAGTTTTCTGCATATTCATTGTTGAAGTGGAACTGCGTAAGTGAAAGGAAGTGGAAATGGTGAGCTATCAAAAGTGGTTTGTAACATACACATAGTCCTCACAGTTTAGGTTTATGTAGAAACCTCCAGCTTCGTGGTTCATATTTTGATGGAGAGAAAATGAAGATATACTCGGAAATATTTAACATTTTATAAGGGAAGTCAGTGTTTGTACTAAGTGCTGCTTGTACTTCCAGGAGATAATTATATTTTAAATGGCCACATCCAGTGTTTCTAGCTCTTCAGCAGATCTCGACTGAGTGATTTACTTGAAGTGTCTTGTGTCTGACCTACAAGAGGATCTAAACCAGCAGTTTCCCAAGCTCTCCTAGAGACTGGATACAAACTTATTCAAGCAATGCTCTCCAAATCAATGTGGGCATCTAAAGATGTAGCAAACCTTCAAGATCAACTTAAAGACACTGGGAACATGAGCAGGACCCACATGTCTGAGCAGACCTTACAGACAAGATGACTTTTTTAGAATCTGTTGAGTCATCAAGCAGGTCAGGTGAGGCTGCTCACTACCATGTCCAAGGGGGTGGGGGGATTAGGAGTGCTGAGTGGATACAACTATTTTTACAAGCACCCACCAAAACTATGCAGACTTCATAAATAAAGTTAGAACTTGAGCTCCTCAAGTGTTTTGAATGACGAGACTCAGGCAGGCCTTTTGAAACTTCAGTTAAAATGAGCAACTTCAACACTGGGAATTTAGATGTGCCAAACAGGAGGTTTATCGGACACATTCTTTGTGTTGTGACTTGTACCACCATCATGGTGAATGAGGCTTAGCCATAAACAAAGATCCAGCTGTCTGAATGCGGTATGGAGCAGAAAACTGGTCTTAAAGAGCTGATTGTTTATAGGCTTATAGACTTAATATAGACTGTAAATATTACACTCTCCTACATGTTTGTTTCTAATTCTTTCAGTTTCTACAAAACACAATTCCATCTTTCAAATTATTTCGTAAGTCAAACTTTTGAGATTTGTCTTCTCTCCATATACAGCAAGGAGAAGGGCAAGGTTAGATCACACTGACTTATCGCAAACTGATGAATCCGAATTACAGTACTCAAGATGGTCTCTATCTTTCAGGACCTGAAAATTTCTGGTTAGTGATGTTTCACAAATGCACTTGCAGAGGCAAAATTTCAAAAGCATTTTCATTTGTAACATGGAACATTTGTGTTTTGCGTAAATGGTTCCAACTTACAGGAATAATTTGACCACACACACCAACAGGCTCATGTCTTGTAAATGTAAGAAAGTTTCCATCTATGGGAAAAAGAAGTAAATTAGGCATTCAGACAAAGCATTTGTGAGAAACAGTTAAATCGATAAAGTTGGGTACCAAACTTAGCTGGATACAATTTTACTTATAAATGATATTTTCAAAATCTTAACTATGCAAAAAGCCATAATGTACATCTGGATTCAATGTGTACTTTCTTCATAGCTCCAAGGTTTGATTTTTCCAGTCTGACTGACTTTTTGCAGTGATAACCCTGCTTCTCAATATGGTATGCACAGCACACCAACAAGAATTCCTTATTTCTTTTATCACCTTTTTTTTTCTTTCAGAAAGTTCTCTTTTAAATCCTAGGTACATATCAGACATTTTTTAATATTAGATCTTAGCTTAAATCAAATCCATTAAATATAAAATTCTCTTTGATTCAAATAAATATGTGTTCCATTAAACCTAGTAGAGAGGTCTACATGAGGCAAAAAGGTTGGAAGCATTTATCACTCTAGTTTTCCTTAACTCCTTCTTTATTACCTTTTCCTTAATTCCTTCTTTATTACCATTCTTTTCTTTGTCTTTTTGAGAGAAGGCAGCTAGAGAATGTTTTCATAGAGCTGCTTAATGGGAAAGGGAATGGAATGAAATTTTAGCAAATACTGTTTCCTCATTCCTATCCCTTAGTACTTAGTCTTCCTAACAGATTATCCAATCACTGAAATAAATATTACTGCTTTGTGCTAATCTTTGCTTAAATACTCAGACACCCACTACTGTAGTCTTGCATAAACTATATATTGCTATGCAAAAGTAGCCCACCGCACTTCTTAGATACACATTCAGGTTCATTTCTTTCGGTCCATAAACAATTCTTGTTAGTAGTGTATAGAACAAGAAATAAATGTGAAGACCTACACTTAATGTTTAAACTGAGAACTATGATAAATCTTTAATAACCTATCTTAAAGCCTTTCTAAAACATTTTCCATTTGAGATATTTTCTGTGTTGCACAACTTTTAGATGAAAGTCAGTTATTTACAGCTTGCGTTGGCCTCAGTTCTGTAGCTTCATTATCTCAGAACTACTCACCCACTGGAACAGTACGCCCATGGATTTTATCAGCCCAGCCTGCACAGTAGCGTAAAGTTTTGATACAGGCACCCAAGTCCATTAGATAGGCCGTGGAAAAGAGCTTCCCACCATCAATGGTTTCTATTGTCTGCAGACAACAGCAATTAAAAAAAAATATCAAATACTGATAATGGTTCTTTCGCTTGTACTTTGTAATTTAGCTTTTGGTAGTCAACTCAGAGGATTTCAGCTTTAGGGCAAGCATTTGGATTAATTCCCCTGTAAAGGACACATTTTGAAAAACTGAATGTAGCAATTTACAGGTGAGAAATCTTCATGATGGCTTATTTGTATTGAGCTATGCAGACAGCATGATCACGATGCATTTGTAATGCTAAGATTTACTAAGAAAACATCTCTCCCACATGAATCAGTAACACAGTTGTAGTGCATATTAAATATTCTGCAAGCACAGATAAAGAGACCAGGTAAGAGACTGCGCAAATAACTGATGCAAATAAAATGAGTAGTTTTCCTCAAATATCAGCAAGAAGACTCAAATCTTGTAATAAAATACCCTGAATACACTTTTGAGTGTTTGATGTGCAGAGGAAAGAACTGAGCCATCTAGAACTCTTAAGTGAGAAAAATTCTGTATGAAGGGTAAGTGCTTATAGAGAAGAGACACTCTTTTGTTAGCTAACTAGTAACTGAGTGAACTTATTTGAAGCTAGGCCTGACCCTCTGTGTCAGGTAGATAGAAACTTTTAACGATCTGTAAATATTCATTCAACATCTACAACTTTTTGGCTGACCAATTCTGTTCCACCCACAGAGACACCAGCTCTAAATAGGGTTACTTTCCAGCCAAATCTAAGGAGTGTGGTTTGGATTAATTTCCATGTACCTTACTACTGGGACATAAAGATCATAAGCAGTTCTTAAATAGTGTCAACTTATTTTTGACACTTCAAGAATATTTTTCTCGAGCTTTCCAAAACAGAGAGATCGAGGACATTCAACTTTATGAACAATCCTGTTACAATATTCAGCAGGAAGAGCCCAAACTATAGTTTTAAGATCTAAACTACTGTTTCATGACATAATCAGATTGGCATTCTTTAGCATTTCAGGTTGGATCAACAGACTGATCCTTCAAGAACAGCTTTTCACCAACAAATCCCCTGTGAAGTCCGTATTTTTAGTTAACTGGACACATTTCAGATACCATACTTGGGAAGAGAACAGAACAAACAGAGAAGGCAGCAATGCTTGATGGCTCTTAGCAACAAGGAACTGATTAAATGAGGTATGCCCTTGCCATGCCAGGCAATATATCTGGCGCTGTTTTGTTCTGTTTGGAGAATGGGAGAAAATTCTTCCCTGGCCTCAAACTTATGAATTCTTTAGCTTTCAACATCACAACAGATTGAAACCTAAGAAACACAATTCTCAGTGGCTCTTTCAGTACCTTGCTTTGACTTATTCTTTCAGTTGAGTTCAGGTCTGCTGAGCGTCTGAAACACCTTATCATCAAATAAAGCACTGAAATGGAGTAATTTTAATCCTGGTCAAATGCATGAACACAGGAAAATGACTTTGAAATGAGCTTTGGACATCTATTTTGATCTCTAGTTCACAGGAGTATGTGTTACTCTATGGTAGTAGTTTTACAGGTAGGATAACTGTGGGTAGAGAAAATCTCTCTTCATCGAAGTCTGGAAAGCACTTCACTCATACATACCTTTTCTGAAAAGGGAAATAGTTAATAACGTGACTAAGCTGTAGGAAATATAAATAAAGTCAGTAAAATAGAAACTTGGGAGGGGCCCCAGAGAAAAGCAATTCTTTCATATTATGAAAATGGCAAATGGGAACAAAAACTAATTCAATGTTTCATCTTCCCTGTGGAAAAAAAATTGTATCTTCATCCTCTTTGGATTTGTAATGCCTTAAGACCATACAATAAAGAAATAAATGCCAGCTTATCCAATTATTTAATGGACAAGAGAGCACACTTCTCTATTAAAAATATACCTCTCTTAAAATTTCGTCTCTCTCAACTCAAATATAGAATTGTAAAGGATGTAAGTTCCACCCACCCAAGGTTTCTGCTGAGAAACTCTACTATAGTCATAAGGACGTATAATGGACAGCAGATGCTTTGCAGATTTTACATATTTGAAGGTTTAAATTTTATGAGCTTATCTACAGTGTGTTTTGTGGCTAATGGCTGAATACTTTAAATCGTAACTCCATCAGTCTGAGTGATGATCCTGAATGTTGGATACTCCTCCTTCTCTTTAAAATTTTTTATGCTGTTGGCAGAAAACCAGGATTCATCTTCAGCACAATTACCCCACCTAAATTTTAATTCCAGAATGTGCTTAAAATAGCAGAGAAATCACCTTAATAATAGTACCATATGTGGAATTTAAAACAGGGAGGAGAGGATACTAGCCTTTATCAAATTGGTGGTGCGTTTTTATTTTACATGCCGTTTCTTGCCTTAGTACACAATCTGCAGGTGAGAGCATTACAAGTTACCTGTCTTCTGTTAAGTGTGGCAAAATAGCCAATACACAGTAGTTCGTAAAGAGAGGCCATCATTCCCCAGTGCTCGTGTTATTGTTCTTTTTAAAATAATCCATCACTGCCTTTGATTCTGGTTGAACTTTATCACTCATTACTAGCTGCAAACTGGAGTTAAAGAAGGACCAGTGATAAGAAAATATAGAGCCATGAAATTCAAAGTTTCTCCCAGTTCTGACTTGTATCATCTACAAACACTGAGCCAGGCTTTGAGTTTAGGCCTTGATTGAGGCTTCGATTCGAGTTTAGGCCTCAATCCAGGCTTTGGTTTAGACAACCATTAACCATGTGATCTATCTTAGTGTGTCCTTAAGAACCAGCAATTCTGTGATTACTGTATTGTAGGTAGTTAAGTATCACTCCAAAGCTAATCAAATACTCAAGTACTTCATGGATATAGGGTGTTAACAGACCTGAGTGCAAGCCAGCTTAGTGAAGTCCATTTGCTATAGAGAAGAAAACCATGTATTGAGACAGCCTAGCTTTCCAAAGAGTAGGCATGTTAAACTTGCCTGTATCTTTCTTTAAAAATCAGGACTTTTCTCCTTGTCTTTCTGTTCACATATCATACTCACAGCTAAAGTCAGACGATCTCTTTCCACTAACTCAGCGAGTTTATTCAGGAGCCTTCCTCGCTCTGAAGCATCCATCGTACGCCAGGTTGACCCAAACTCAAAAGCCTTTCTGGCTGCTTGAACTGCCTTGTCTACATCCGCCTGTGGGGAAAACAAAAACCTTACATAATCAATGATTGGCTCTGTCATCAATAATTGGTTCTGCCATCAGCCTTTTTTGCTGTTAAATGTAAAGTTTAGCATAAATTTAACATAAAGTTTAAATAAGAGAAACAACCCCAATATAATCAAAATTAGTAACAGTAATGTTAAATAGATGGGTTATTTCTTTCAAAAACTTCTGTTACTATTTCAGCAACGTGAAATTGTATGAGAAACAGATGGGTTCTCCAGGCTTCTAAAATAAAAATATATAAAAGAACTCTTTTTTAAAAATATAGATTTTTAAGCCCTTTCTATACACCAAGCACTTACACTGATGATACAATTTAATCTCATTTATTTACGAAGAGATGCCCAAGTCTGTAAGTTAAATATTTAATCACTCATCATCTGAAAGTATCTTACAGTGTAATGAAGACCAGGTTAGAAAAACCT
Source organism: Edolisoma coerulescens (assembly GCA_013397115.1). Lineage (NCBI taxonomy): Eukaryota > Metazoa > Chordata > Aves > Passeriformes > Campephagidae > Edolisoma > Edolisoma coerulescens. Next base: position 704,056 of record VWZW01004164.1, on the reverse strand, counting down.
GTTCCTTAGGATGTTTCATAAAATGAACACAAGTTTATTACTAAGGAAGACAAATCAATAGCTTTATTTTTGAAAGTTTCAAGAAATATTTATGCATAAAATTATTTTAAAAACTAAAAATAAGTCAGGTTTAAAATGCTAAGTCTAAATATTTTAAAGTCTAAGCACTGTCTTTGCAAATACCAGCTAATTTGTCATTCCATTAACGGCTTTTACGGCATATTTTACTATTCATCATTTGGCTTTCACTATGGAAGAAAAATCTACAATGAAACTATTCTCTGCAAAGGGTGTTCCAGGATTTAAAAAAATTACAATCTCTTGAAAAAAGGCTTTTAGTACTTGGAACTCTTCTTTATTTCGTAATTCTTGTAAAATTTACCAACGAAAACAGTGACATAAAAAGGGGGTTTATTCTAGATTTTTGTCAGAAATGAAAAATTTTGAGAAGAAAACCAGAAGTTTCTATATATGCCACATTTCCCAGAGAAATTTGCATGCAATGTTTGAAGGATGTCTTTCAAATATTTTATGTGCTGGTCTTTGCTAAAATCTCCTTCAGGAAAATCATTATCAAGGTTGACTAAGTCAACAAATCCAACTAAGTCAACACAAAGTCAATTGTTTTAAATGTGAACCAGATCTTGAATCTTTAACTGATGGCGGTAGCCATCAACTAATTTTAAGAAGCTGTGAGTGAGGTGTGTTAGTGGCTTGGAAAGCCCAGCACAGGCCTCTTAGGCAAAAGGCCACAGAACTTCTAAAATTTTTTTCCAGGAAATTTGGGAAAAGATAGGAAGGAACTATACTAATAGCACAGCCGTTACTATAGGCTAATACTGACCAGTCACCTACAGCAGGTAGCTGAAATCTACCAAATTAAGAATTGCTTTTCTTCCGAATCTGTCAGCATATTGTCAAATACCTCATCACTACCTGGTGACCCCTATCATAAATTTTCTACATCTTTGCAATAGGACTCGAGGGCTGTGGTTTGGCCTTAACTGGAAAAGGAGAAGGTGGAAAAAAGTCATATGAATATGAATCATACAAATTAGAACTACACTGCCCGGTGTTCTTTCTACTAGAAGTGCAGAAATAATGAAAATCGAGAAAAATCCTATAGGAGTAATATAAGACTGTGAATGAAAAATAAGAAAAAAAGATTGTTCCTCAACTGTATGAAATTTAATTTCATAACGTACATCTACACTCTGAATATGAAGACTCCTTTCTGATCCAGTTTAGATCTTTTACAGAAGTATATTTACTTTACGTGTGCTGACTGTTTAGTGAGATGCTTTATTACTACTAGAGGCCTTTAGGATTAGGAATGTCGTTTGAAAGAGCCATCAAATTGGGAGAAAACAGTTCCCACCCACATATATGTCTGTGCTTTGTAATCTCCTCTTGTTTTCTGAAACACCACTGCAAGGCAGTGGACAGCCCTTTGTCAACCCTATTGCCCTATTGTATGGACAGATTAAATTCCTAAAATCTCTTGGCTCATTATCTGAAGTCTAGCCTCTTGCATATTAGGTTCATTATGGCTGTGTAATTTACTAGATCTGTACAATTCACTAGGCAATTTAGGTAATAGCAGTTGTCATTACACATTAGTTTGCAAAATTATTGAAGAGAAAGCAAACTCGTGTGTTGAATAGTATTATCTCTTTATTTAATGAGTTGTTACAGAGCTTGTAAGTAAAGAAAGCTACAAAAATTTTGTATGGTAACTGAACAGTTGCAGGTTATGAGTAATTTAATTTGAAGATGATCAAATATTGGTGTCTCATATAGGTAACTGGTATTAAAGAAAAGCAAAACCTTTGAAAAACTCCAGGTTAAATATATGAAATAATTAAAAGCCAGACTTTCTCAGCTACATTTTTCTAAGAAAATGTTTAATATGCGTCTTCATTATGACCTTCTGAGTAATTTGTGGTCCCTACTGCTCAAGTGCTAGACAACACTAGAGACAAAGATTATTAGGAGATTCATGATGAAATTACAGACCAGAGTAGCAAAGACTTAATGAGATGTTTCTGAATGTATTTCTTAAAAGAGAATTTTATTTCAGTGTGAATTTCTGTACAGTAAATAAATAAATTCTGAAAAAGCATGAACTTACTATATTTGCAATACATTTTTGGTCAACTTGTAACACAGACAAACTTACAAGTTTTACATTATTTCTACAGGATAAAAAGGTGTTTAACATTTTTACTCTAGGCTTAAAAAAATGCTTTTTATACAAACATTCTAGATATGTATATTTCTCGACTAAAATTAATACCTCATTTTGTGAGAAAAGTGAAAAAAAATTCCCATTTGGATGCAAGATTGACTTTGAAGGGGAAGTGTAGAAAATTAAAAAAACATGTACAACAACCAAACCAGTAATTATAAACCCAGTTTTATTTCCAGTTAAAGTCATCTTGTGAAGTGGAAATAAAACCTTCACTTCTTGTATTTACTTTCTAAGAATTTATAAAAAAACCCTTTGTTTGGTCAGCACTTTTTATTCTGTCAAGCATATTGCCTATCCTATTTTAAAAACTACCCCCCTACTTACATTTAAACCACATGCAACAGACAAATCCTGTTTGTAAGGAAAACACATAACGTAACAAAATACAGAGATTAGGCCTTAGGTTTTCATTATATCTTTGATTATGTGGCATCTATCTGAAACTTTCCACTACAGAATCTCATAAATATATTAAAAAAAGTTTCTTTACAGCTTTCCACAAGTTTTTTAGTCCTCTGCTTAAAGTCATTGATTCAACGTGGTTTAAGTTGATCAATTTTGGAGGAATTAGTGACTACTTGATAGGCCACCTACAGCTTCAGAGTAATTTTTAGGACTATGTTCCAATATATTTCTCACACAATATTTGAAGGGGAGAGTACAGAGAAGACACATAGCTAAAAATACTGATGCTAATGATCATCTTCACAAAGTCTGTGGGAAATTATAAGTATTTGTTCTCTTTATACTATCTATAAGGAAAAGCCTTACATAAATGTGTGATGAGCAACATTATATTACGTGTAACGAAAAAAACCTAACACAAAAAATAAAATCCCAACTAAATTTTTAGATGTCACTGACGACAAATAAGAAAAAGAATCAATAATATAAGTAAAACAAATCAGGAAAGAGTATTTCTTCAGAACTTTTGTCATATGAGCCGAAAGTAAAGAAGTTTTTCAGTGTCTCTTTACAAAAAAACATAATGGCTTAGTAAAAGAGTGCTAAGAATTGTATTTGTGGAAGAAGGTATATAGGATGAAGTAGGTACATCTGGGGTGATGTTTTACCTCACACAAATGGCTGCTTGCCTTCCTGCCTTTAAGATACATTGAAATTAAAGTTACAGTTAAGGTCAAAAAAGAAAACCCCACCTTGTCGCCTTCTTCAACCTCACAGATTTTCTCTTCAGTTGCAGGGTTAAAGACTGCAAATTTTTTTCCACTGACAGAATCATGCCATTCATTGTTTATAAAGATCTGCAGACAAAGAAAGAGTGCACCAACATTAGCAACACATGCATAGCTGCTGTCTGTTACGTGTTTTAGCGAATAAACATGTTTTCATAGCTAAGAGCTGCCAGACTGAGAGATGTCTGAACTAAAACTGGATAGCTGTTTCTTCATCATTCTGAAGAGATTAATCTCTTCTATCACATATGCTCTTAAGCAGCCTCAGCTTTTTAGAATTGACTTCCTTTGGAGAGGCGTACTTTCTCTACGTTGTTTTTTTACTTTGTTTCATGTCATAAAAATACGCCGTTATGAAGGGGTCCTTCCTCTCTGTGAAGTAAAAGAGAGGTAAAGCCCTAAATGACCAGTGGAAAACTACCTGAATTTCCTTTGCTCACAGGGTTGGTAACAATGAAGGGCCTTTCTGTAGCTGCACAGCCAGCCACTGGAATGCCCTCAGCAGCTTGCCAGGTCGGCTGCTTGGGGGGGCGCACGAGCTGGGATGAAGGAAGCTCCGAGGTCTGCCTGCTGCACCCTCACTGCAGCAGGAACACACACAAAAGCAGTCGAGGGCGCAGCTTCTCCACTCGAAGGGACTTCCCCCAGCCTGGTGGTAAAGGCGCACCAGCAGAGACAAAGGAAGAGAAAGGGGTCTGCTGCTTGGGTTCCAGAGGTTTACTCCTCCAGAAGGTCAGAGGCAGGAAAGATGAGGAACCAGGGAAGTACAAGCGTTTTTATACTGGGACAAAGGGAGGTGGGGTGAAGGGTATAACCCAATAGGGAAAGGGAACATGGGAGGAGTCAACAGGGGAATAGCCAATGGGGATAGAACAGAGGAGGGATTAATACAGACAACCAATGGGATACTGAGGAATGGGGAACATTCTAGAACACAATGGATATGGAACAGGGGAAATATATAAACACAGGCTTATACATAAAACTAGGAGGGGAATACACACAACTAATGGGGCTGCAGGGGGCTGTGGGGACTCGCCATAACTGGGAGGTGGATTTTAGGAGTTCCACGCTGCTACAGCTTTCTGTTACAGAGCCTGAGAGAAGAAAACCCAGTCCTTGGATTTAATCAGTATAGTATATTAAATTAAGAATATCTTGGAGACCACTGTTGTATTTAGCTTTGCTTTGATTTCTCTTCACTCTCTCCTGCCAAAAAAAGAGAATTCTAACCAGAACCAAACCAAAACAAAACCCCCAAACAAAAGAAAACAATAACAGGGCTTTTTGAAATTGAAGCTGAGACTGAAAAAAACCTGTGCCATAATCAATTGAATGAATACAGAATCATGGAATGGGTAAGGTTGGAAGGAACCACAGTGGGGTCATATGGTCCAACCTCCCTGATCAAGTAGGGTTATACTAGAGCACATCGCACAGAATTGTACCCGGATGGTTCTGTGGGCTTAGGACAGGCATAAGGACCTCTGCATGAAATTTGAGGTACTTACCTCTGTTCACAAATGCAAACCAGATCCTGGGTCTTACCTGTGGGTGCACAAGATCTGTACTACTCTAGAGCCTGCCATCTCTGAGGCACTGTTGTTAAAATGGTCAAAGTGGTTTAACTTTGTTCTAACTGTAGGTTAACCTCGAAACAGGAAGGAAATGCGCATTGGAAAGACCTGATAAATGTACAGCTGTTGAAAAGAGGATAAGTTGCCAGTAAGTGTTTTGTAGGTTGCTTCTTGAAGTGCACTTGATAAGGTATACAGTCCAAAGTTAACAGTACCTGACCTTCCCTGCCTGACCCTCTCTGTGCCCTCTGGGTTCAGGTCAGTGCTGAAACGGGGGTGCTAAGCTAAGCTGTCCTCCCAGCGCCTGAGCCCACCTTCCTGATGCTGGTGGGCTGGTGCCATTGCATTGCAGGCGTGCATGTGAGATCTTGTTTATACTCACCTCTGAGGCCATGTCAGGCTATGAATAACTGTACCAGGTATTTTGAGCTCAAACTGTGCTTCTTTCTAGAGTCAAGGCATCTTGCCCCACTGTTACTCACTGGAGTCTAGCTGTGAGACCGGCTAACAGGAAAGATGTGATTCCTCTCCATCAGGACAATGAACCTAGTGTTGCTGCTTAGAGTAGCAGGAACTTTGAAATAGAAAACTAGAAAATACTTTGGGGCTGGCAAAGGAAACAATGGTTGACTCAGGTCAAGACAATATTGAGACACCAGAACTGCAGGATAAATGCTTTTTGTCACGGAAACCTGAAGACTAAATCCTTCCACCTCAAGCACATATCCTATGAAAATGTGACAGTTTTCAGGGAACAAATTTGCTGCATAGTATTAAAACTGGATGAGTAGTTGTTAATAACTGGTAAATAGTTTATGAATAACCATCAAGATTGATAAAATTTTTATCTCTAAAAGGATATGGCAACAATCCGTTAATATATGAACATGTTCCTGTGTTAGATTAATAGTTCTGCATGTTTTTGTTTGTCATTACGTGGGTACCTAATACAGAGTGTCATTGTCACCTCTGTATAGTCACTGTAGTCACCATCAGGACTGACCACCAAACTCCTGATTTAACAAAAGCTGTCTGTGAAATAAATATCTAAGACCATGGAAACTTCTGATAGGCCACAAAGCAAGTTATAAAAATGTCCACACAAAATTCCAGCAGTGGTGAAAGGACAAAGACAGCAGTTAAATGGTTAATATGAAAAAAGCCATTGCCAAGAAAAGAGACAAAGTAAAAGGTAAATATTAACATAACACTGCTATGATGTTACAGTATGCTAAATTCATATCTGTCTGTGAAAGCAATAATAGAAAAACATACCATTTTTGGAAATATTTAAAGTGCTTGTTTAAAAACTACGTTTATTGCACCACTCAATATCACCCATAATATTAGTTCAGAATATATTTTTTATTACTGTTTCTAATACCATTCCTGTTTAAAACATAACTTCATTTTATTAGATATATTTACAATATTGTATCAGAGTTGTGTAAATCAAACTGCCCAGATGTCCTTCATAAGCTAGATAGCAGCCTTGCAAATGGAAGTAAGAAAGACAGGAAAGGAAAAAGTCAAAACTCTCTGTGTAAGCTGTATTAACACAATTCATGCAGCTGTACTCATTAACATGCATGCAGCCATGCTCATAAAATGCTGTGGACTATTTGCTACAAACAGGATGTGGATCTCTAAATCCAGGCAACATTGAACTGCTGGCTAACAGCAGCCTCTAGCAACAACCTGGACCTGCTGAGGAAAACAATGCTTGGGATCATCTTGCAGTAGGTTACAGTGTTTTGTCAGTGAGTCAGAACCCCACTGACAGCTCTTCAGATGCAAATGCAAAGGACCTACCTCTCTGTGGCAAGTGCTGTGCAGTGGGTTGTCTGTGGTGGCTGATTAGGCCCCGTGAGGTTTAGGGCTACAAGTTTATTTTGTAAAAATTTAGGAATACTGTCACAGGTGTTTTTAACTGTTACTTCACTGGAATTTTAGGAGAGAAGTTGGTTGTTTTTTTTTTTATTTCAACGACCCAAAGAATTAATGACTATTCAGATTTCTTTGCAGTAGAACTGGAAATACAGATTTCAAGTAGATGAGACAGTATATTGTTAGAGCTTTGTGTTTTAAACAAAGCCCAGGCAACAGGAAGTCAAAAACTATCTGATTGTTTTTATTCCTCAACATCATAGTGCTATAAAATCTTGCCTCTCTGAAATGATTGATTTCAGTTCAAATGGTCTAATACCATCCACCATTTGGTGTTGAAGTTACCTGCAAGACTACAGTATTTCTGTCCTTGTTTACACAGTTGATTTAGTCATTCAGATGACCTGAGCAAAGAATGGAGAGACAAGGCCTGAACTTTGCCTTTTTTTCTGCCATCTCAGTGGTTTCTTTTCCTTCAGTTCTGGAGTATTTTGAAAGAATTGGGAATTCATTTTGAAGTATCTGCTAGATGGGAAGTGCCATATTTGTGTCTTCGCTGCATGAGGGAGGAAAGCATTTGACTCCGTACAGCTTTGTCTCAGATGAAAAACACCATAGCTCTGGTGAAAGAAATTTTAGACTCTTTACATTAGCTGTCATCACCTTATGAAACATAACTTTTTGCTTAATCTTGCTTAGAATAAGGATCCCCTTTTTTTTGGGCTCAATGTTGTGCAGTCTGTACAGGGTTTCAGGCTTCAGTGCTTCTGCAAAATAACTTAAAAGGCCAGCTTAAAAAGAAAATTTCTCGTCTTGCATTTCTCCCATATTTAGCATCTGTCTATAAACTTACTGTTTGTTAGGGAAGAATTTTTATATAATTCGCTATTATTGATTTACATTATAATTCATACAGAGATGTAGTCAAGAAATGTAATGGAATAAACTAAAATGGGGACCTTCCCTAACTTAGCTATTAAGGATAGCTTTTTAAACACAGAAGTAAAGGTCTAAGCTATCTTCTGTTTAGATAAACTCTTCCAAACTTACAGAATAAGAAAAAGCAAAGCCTCTTCCGGCCTTAAATCTGCCCCTTGCTTAACAAAGTTTTTCTTGACAGTACTCTTCAAATGAGCCCAGCTTCCTGTTTCACAGAGATGAAAACGATCACCAGATTTGAACCCTTGCTCATCTGACAGCTTTCGAGCTTTCTTGTGTGGACTATGAAGCACGGAATTACACAAACAGCACATTTTTACAGGCCAGGAACAATGAAGAGACACCCGGGCTGAGGCTGGATGCGTGCTAGGGGCAGTGCAGTATCACTGGCGTGAGGTGGGGCAGAGTGCTGAATAACTGTTGCACCTGTTCACACCTGCTTATATAGATTGTGATAGCCATTCAAGTGTCCTTGAGTACAGAAATTCACAAAAAATTTACTTGGCAGTAAATTTTACAGATGCATCTAAGCCTTAAAATTTTGTGGCCCAAGAGGAGGCTCATTTCAAGTGCTGTAAGCTCTAACTTACTGGCCTCAAAATACGTTGTGGAATCTCACTGTATTCTTTGAGCAATAAAATTAAAATATGTGACATTTCTTAAGGAACTACTAAAGAATGAAAATGTAATTTTTAAACAAATATATCAATATAGACACTGCTGTGAAATGTTTTTCTTTTCTCCCCCTCAGGTTTTTCCTTACAAGAAGTTTATATATGGCTAATATTTCGTGTAACGTTTTTACTCTCCTTGGACTTATATGTTATTACTGCTCATACTCCTTGGACTTATACTGCTATTACTTATATGATGCAGGAATTACATTTTACTGTTGCAATGGACTAATAATCAGAGAATATACTCTTTCTATTAAGAATTTATGCAAATTTTATTTTTCATTTTTCAGCTAGTCTGTGTCCACAAAGTGAGCTGATCTTAGAAAGAGTAAGTTTCCATAGGACCTTTCTATCTGATTGCCTTTCCCCAGCTATTCCAATTACATTTTTGTGCTTTTTTGCCTCACCTTTGTTTTTGAAGCTAGTCACTGCAACATTTTAATTCTCAGCTATAAGCTTAGCAAGAGAATGTTCAGACCTTTTCTCCCCCTCATGTAACTTGACAACCTAATAATTAACTAATCTGAGTTTCTCTGATTAAAGGAGTACCACAGGGCTTAGTGTATGTGAAAGCATCATGACAGAAAGCATTTGTGAAGCAATCATTGTCTAATTCCTCAGCATTGACTAAGTAAAATATTTACTAGCACATTTTTAACTGGCTACCAAAACTTACTGGTTTCATGGAAGTATCTTTAAAGGAGATTTGTGGATGTAACCAATTCAAGATTACTTTATGGTTCAAAATACAAGCCAATTTCAGTGCTTAAAATACATTTGATTTGATAGCTGAAAGTCAAATTTCATGAAGAGTGTTTAGTGTTATACCATATGTAAAAGGCTTACTCTGAAATATAGCTATACCAATCTATAGATCATTTAGTTAAGTGAACTCTGTGAAAAGCCACAAATGATCCCACTCATAGAAAACAAAATAGAGAGACTTGGAATATCTTCTGCAGATCTCTCTTCAGATCCTTTTGTGATGACTGTTGTTATTATGCGACGGCAGAAAAAGAGAAATTGGAGTTTATGAAGATGAAGGGTCTGGTTTTAGGTGCTTTAGACAGAAAGGTTAATACATCAGCAGAAATTAGGGCTTCCCTCATCTTCCGGTGTAACTAGTCACCCACCCCCAGTGTTCTAACTCGTATGGGACAGGAGAGGAATGGGATGGGTAAGAACACAAGATTGCAAAGGCTTTATTAAATTGTGGGATGAGTGTTGTGTATGAGGCGACATTTTCGTTATCCCAACTCCCTCAGTACACTGCTGGGCTTTCAGACAATCCTGTGTGATATTTGAAGAGAGAAGGAAAGCATTGCAAAAATTGAGCCTCCACAGAGGTGTGCTGGATTTTGTAAACCAGTGCATTGCATTTCTACACAGTTAGAATTATTAAGCAGCTTTTAAGGAAATGGTATCTATTGTCAAGGCAAAAGAAACATTTGCTATGTGACACTCTCCATGACTGCACACTCCAAACTAGACTTTTCAAAGATGCTGGCTGTCTCATGCTTGCCTTTTTGTACTGACAGAATAGATTTTTACTAATGAAGTATTTCAGAAGGATGGAAATATTTACAGGAATTTGTGTCTTGCATATTCAGTTACATCATTTGGTGTTTTTCTCATATTAGTTGTTTTCCTTTGGAGAACTAAAAAAATCAAACAGTATTTTTTTTTTTTTTTGAGGCAGGAAGAGCAGTAGCAGGCTATCACATGGCAGAACTACATATCTTTCCTGTTAAATATTTACAAAGTAAGATCCTGCGTGATTTATTCAAGAAAGACATGTACTGGAACATGGTTAAGTTTTTTCCATTAGGAAAAAAGGATAGAATGGAACTTAAAAGGACTAATTTAGATGAATACCTGCTTTTGGAAAAGAAGCTAAACAGTGGTTCTAGAAAATAAAATTTCCCTTGCAATGGAATCAAGAAAAAAGAAAAGAACAGTAACCAAGAATCTCCAAAGATAAGAGGTCCTTTCTGATCAATAGTTCTACCTGGATGTTTCAGAGGGCAAAGTTTCTGCCAATAAAGAAGTTCTATAGCAGATATCTGTGTGTTATGATATGAAATTATGATATGAAACTGGCAAAGAGTCTTTTAAAGCTGGAAACACAAGTCTGGATTCAAACCTTTTTTATCTGTATATTTCTAACTCTATATGGAAAGAATTTTCTATTTCAAGAAGTTTAGTGTAATATTGCATAGTTAGTTTGGTGGACTGTATCTAGTTTATTAGCAGCTTGTTTAGCTGAAAAACAAGTTCAAAAACAGATTTTTATTTTAGTTTCATTTTCACACATCCCTTTCCACATAAGCTTATCTGGTGTAATTATTTGAATCTGATTATAACACAATGCAATATGCTAACATTTTAATTTGCTGTCACTGTTCTGAAAAATAATATAGTAGAAACTTTTCCTTCTTTGCTCCATTTGTACTTTCTGGTAAACTTATCACTGCTGAAACTTTGTTTCAGGAGAAAACAGCACCCACACCACGTGAAATAGGGAATGATTCTATCACACTTGCACATATAAGTGCTTTAACTTAGGTTAAAGATCGCTTGCTAATATGTGTAAAATCAGAATTCAACGAGAATAAACATTTTAAGCACTGATTTATGGTGGCTTCCATGCTTCATGTAAGGTTAAAATGAGCACATCCTATTGTCTGAAGTGAATGCATAAGAAAGATTAAGAAAAGCAAATGCTACTAACCTTGGTGTGCTTAATTTTCAGATCTTTTAATGGTTCTGGCAGTGCTGGCATAACTGGAGCAGGATTGCTGTCTGAGCCGTGTTTCTTCATGTTTTCAGTTGAGAAGTTTGAGGATAATCCTGAAACACAGGTGAAATAAGGTACAAAGGGAATACGGTGATTTTTGCCCTGCCTGAGCTCTTGGCTTTATTTGTGCTTTTTTATCTGAACCAGCCATGGTATATTTGCATACAGGAATGCGATTGGATGAAAGAATTTATCGCAAAGAGAAAATGACACTACTTATTTTTTATGACCAAAAGCAACAGCCTTTTCAGTGAGCTGAGACCTCGATGAAGCACATGCTGCTGAAACAAACTGCCAAGGCAGACACTATGAATTCCTCACTGGGGAACAGAGTTTAAGGCCTCCTCATCTTACCTGTAAAATTGCTTTCTCTCAGCAGGCAGGTGTCCAAATTCTAAAGGAAGTTCTTCACGTACTTGAAGGCAGGTCTGAAAGTAAAGACAGACTTGTTAGCTCTGAAAACAAACTAAGCCCTTCTTACTAGAAGGTTGATGAGGATAATTACCAGAGCTAGAAACCATTCATTAAAAAACAAGCCACCTTAGGTTACATTTTAATATGTTCAGAGTACATCAGAAGTACTGTAATTAATGTCTCTTTTGTAGAACACAGAGAAACAGAGTGATACGAAATCCTTCACGTGTTTTTCAAGAAATGTGGAGGTAGGAGAAAAAAGATCAATCCAGAAAAAAAAAAATCAGTGTAGAACTAAACAAAAGCTTGTTTTTTTTTTCTTCCAGACAGCACCACAAATTTAGCGACAAAGTTTTTACCACCATGCCCTTTGGAATATCTGAGTCCAAAACAAATTGTTCAATAGACAAGGGTTTTCTGCCTTGGGTGGAGCCCACTTTCCTGTTTTGATTATTCAATGAAAAACATATATTTTGCACAGGCAAATAAGTTATAAGATACAAGAAACTCCTTTCTTCATTAAGTCCTACCTTTTCTGATTAGAGGTCTCACAGAACTTGTTTTTATATGCAAGGCTTCTGACAAATGCACAGTGGATCCATGCCATAGAAATAGAAAGAAATTATCTTATTGCTTTCATTAAGACTACATGAATTCTTGGAGAACTCACTGCTCACAGTTAATGCATGTATCAGGCATCATCTAAACCATGTGTCAGTGGAGAACCTTAACTGACAGATATCTGAGACAAGACATATCATGAGCTTAATCTTACCATGCATTAATTATACTTCACATGCTTTCTGAATTAAAGTGCATGATTATTGATGACTTTTGTGTTTGGACATATGGTTTGAGCAAGAATTTCTGAAATTTAGAAAAGTTCAAGTTATTTCTGTATAACAGAGAATTCTATTCTCACAGTAGTCGTCTCTCAGTGAGATGTACTCTCAGTGAGATGTAAAGAGCTGTGTGGACTGAAACAAGTTTCAGCCATTCACCTTGTCCTGTGAATGAATTGCTAAAAGCACTGTGATATTGAAGGTCACCTGCTCACTTCTGTACTTTTGGATGCATCTGTCAGCTTTTCTGCCTTAGCTGCCAGTTTTCTGGCTGAAGACATCTGAACACAGAACACCATGTTTGAAAGATTTTTGAGCAGCATTTTCAGACTTTAACATTTTGGGTACAGTGTTTGCCTGCCTTAAAGAATGTCTTTGAGTCTCGTGTCTCGTGCAAAACCCAGAATGTCTAAAGAGGATTTGTTCATTTTTATTTGGAATATAACTTTTTCAGCTATCTTTGTGTAGCAAATTTTTTTCTGGGTTTTTTTTTTCCCCATGTAATTTTCTGATTTAGACACTAAAGTCTACTGTAGCAATCTTCTTGACACTAATTTCTCCATTAAGGACAAACAGTTTATCTCTAGTTAATTCACCTGCCAATTGCTCAGATTTGCCTAACTGGAGATGCAAAACAGATCAGTGGATTTCCCTGGTTTCAAGTAAAGCAAAAGCTCTTTTTAGCAGATAAGAGTGTTCTAAATGCATTCTCATATTTATGTACCACTACATTCCCAATTTTTTAAAAAACCTATTTAATCTAGAAGTTAACTATTATAGTTTCTTATGAAAATGTTAGCGTTTCTCTTCTTTCCATGTCTGTAAAGGACAGCCTGAAATCTGTGTAGGCAGGCTTTAAAGATGCTGCCGCGGATGAAAAGTTTCAACTTTTCCAAACATGCTCATAATCACTGCTTTGTTTTCCACACCATTTCTTCATTTAAGACATACTTCAGCCTCTCTTTTTTCTTTCTGTTTCCCTCTTTCACCCTTGGATTTCATGAATCACTTTCACTTTCCTATTTATTTTCAGCCTAGGAATGCTTTTAGCCTAGTGCAGAAATTATTTAATTTTCCTTATATGCCATGTTCCTGTTTATTGTAGCTCTCTGCTATTTTCATTCTAGGACTTTTTTCTTCCCATCCTGAGCAATATCCTTTCACATTTCACCTAAATAATGATGAGCAATTCAAGAACTATAACTATTTATAGGATTGTACTATTATTTCAAGTAGTGAATTATACAACACTTGGATATTACAGCTATTGAAGCTTACATAGTTTTGTTGTTGATGTTTTCTTGGAAATGTTATATTTTATCTAATTTTTTCCTTTCTTTTGGTCAATAATTTGATTCTTACTTGTTATCTTTTCACTGCTGAAGGAAGGAACCCTAGTTACTCCACACCCCAGAGAACTATGTGACGTATTTTGTGACTTTGTGATAGTGCTTTCTATACTCCAAAGCATTACATTTATGCCAGTTCAAAACTACTGAGTTCCCCCAATTAATACAAGTCCAGGGAGGAACAAGAGTAGAGGTCCACCATGCAAGTTGTGATTAAGCTGTTATATGCCTTGCTGAATGGCATTGGCAGTGGTAAAACACAAGAGCAATGGCTGCATGAACTTTAGGTCTGACTCGTGTCACTCTGGGTCAAGAAGCTAAGTAAAAGTTTTACACTAGAAAAAAGTTGTAAATAGTTTTTCTATGCGTCTCTTCCCAAAGATTTAAAAAAAGATAATTAATAACCAAACACAACCTACCATGTTAAAAGTTCTCCTCATATGTGACCGTACAGTGGGATATCGACAATGTTGTAACATTTTTATTGAGTTCATTGTAGTCTAGGTGGGCAAACTATTGGGCCTATATTGAGGTTCGTTGCAGCCCCATATTCATCATGTAAGATGTAATTTAAGAACCAGAAGTGCACAGATGAAGGCAGAGTTTCTGTTTGGGCTAGCTGGCAATCCAACTAATGAAATCAGCGTGTTAGAAGAACAAGCCAGATGTGACCTGTGACTGGATTCTTGTTCCTAAACACAGTGCTAGTAGCATCTGTAATGCCCTGGCCTTTCCTAGTTCCCTGAGATATTGGTCCAGGAGCAACTTTTTTTCTACTTGGCATTTTTATGTTAGTGTGTGCTGAGCTAATACTGTCTGAAAAACATTCTTTTGTTCTATGCCCTTCTAGCATTAAATAGAGAAATATTTAATTTATATTGCAGAGGAAGATTATTCTGGGAATTTTGTTTATTCAGAAATTACTTTGATTTTTCTAAAGGCCATAAACTCTTGGGATTTTACACCCCAAAAGTAGGCACAAGCTTGCCTTTTTTCTAAACAGTCTTTTTTCCCCTTTTCCTTTCTTTTTCCTTTTTATTTTTTTTTTTTTTCAAATGAATGCCAAATTATTTTCCAGGTTCCCACAGTCCGGGTGCCTCCCTTCTCCAGCAACAGGGGACAGTTGACTTAATCTTCTCATAAAGATGAAATTGTTATCATAGCAGTAAGAAAATCTGGTCCTTAGGTTTCTATGGAAAAAACCCCTTGGTGTTCATATATTTGGTCATTAAAGAAATCTAGTACTTATTTTGTTGTTGACATGCTCAGAGCTACGTAGATCAGATATGATTGCATATGTTTATCTTGAACCACCTCTAATGTCAGACAGTGCAAGGATTTTATTGCAGGTAAACAGACAGTAGATGTTCTCTACCTTTGGGTTTTGTCGCTTACAGCTCTGGAAACATTTCAAATTGAATATCTCTCTCACCCAATGATCAATCAGAATTACACCCTGAATTCTACAACTATTATCCCCTCTAAAAGGGGACATAGCAACCGGAGTAACCTCTACAAAGTTGCTATAATTTAAAACACTGAAGGTAAATAATCTTCCATGGTGACTAATATCATACTATCCGAAGTTCTCTGGGGTAGGAGTGGCACAGGATATGCTGCTGCACTCCGCTGTTCGGTAGCTGTGTTTCACTGTCTGTGCTGAATTTAGACTGAGTCATGAATGTTGAAGTACATGCCTACAGTTTATAAAACCTCACAATTAAAAAAAAATATTGGAGAATATCTGTTAGACAATATCACTGTTACTAAAAATCCTGATTATCTGAAATATGTCTTCCAAATTCAGAATATATAGGGAGTTCAGAAAGGGAATTATTCAGGGATTTGAGCAGATCCCCCATTGGTACTGACAGAAATGAGCGTTAAGTCAGAAGTGAAAGATCTAAGGGTCAAACCCACCAATATATGGTTTAAAAGTGGAAATCACTGAGATTTGCGAAATCACTGGATTGTCGTTCTGAAATTCTTTATGCTCTTTGGTGATCTTCCTTACGACATCGCATTAATGGCATGAACTGAAATAGAACTGAAACAGTGGTCATTGTTTAGTGTGATGTGGAAAGGCAGAAACATCAGAAATGACGCAGAACTGGTGTGAAATTCCTGCTTTTTTTCCCCATCTCAATTGAGAGTCCAAATTTGGGTAGGATGTGCAAGTTCTCATAACTTTAATTGCAAAGCACTGAAGTCAAAACGACAAGATTTTCAAGGCTACAGAGCAAATTCCTTTAGCTTTTACAGCACACTGACTATCCTGCATTTCTGAAAATCCAAGCGTTCCTTCAATATAATTACCGGTATCTCTGAGCCCAACTAGCAGTTCTTCAGTCATTATAAAATTTCTGTGAGATATATACTCATGGAGGGAGGCAGTAGAGAGATGTATATCTATTTGTTTGAGTTTGAAATTTGAACTCTGCTAGTGAAAAATCTTTCCCTTTTGCAACATGGACAATAACTGTGTACAAAGAAACGTCTTGAAATACATTTCTCTGTTCTCTTCTCTCTCGTGACAAGTGGCAGGATTCGAGGAAATGGCATGAAGCTGAGTCAGGGGAGATTTAGGCTGGATATCAGGAAAAGCTTTTTCACCCAGAGGGCTGTTAGGCATGGAACAGGCTCCCCAGGGAAGTGGTCACAGCACCAAGCCTGACAGAGTTCAAGAATCATTTGGACAATGCTCTCAGGCTCATGGTGTGACTCTTGGGGATGGTCCTGTGCAGGGCCAGAAGCTGGACTCGATGATCCTTGTGGGTCCCTTCTAATTCAGTGGAATCTCTTCTGCACTTCTGCAATTCTGTGACTTTCACCTCACAGTGACATGTCAAAAGTACAAGAATAAATTGTAACAGTGGGTAGGTTTAGGCTGCTGCATTTCATCATGCAAGTTGGAGGGAAGGGATGCCATCCAGAGAGACTTGGACAGGCTTGAGAGGTGGACCTGTGAGAGCCTCATGAACTTCAACAGTTCTGCGTCTGGACTGGGGCAATCCAAAGAACAAAAACTGTGTTGGCAAAGAATAGATTGAGAGCTGCCCTAAGGAGAAGGACTTGGGGGAGTTGGTGGGTGGGAATATCAACAGTTTTGACAATTTGCACTGGCAGCCCAGAAGGTTAACTGTATCCTGGGCTGCACAATTAGAAATGAGGCCATGAAGTCAAGGAAGGTGTTTCTGCCCCTCTACCCTGAACTCGTGACACTCCACCTGAAGCATTGCATCCAGCTCTGGGATTCCCCCTCAGTTCAGGAAGGACATTGAGATGCTTGAGCATGTCCAGAGGAGGGCAACAAGGCTGGTGAGAGGCTTGGAACACAAGCCCTATGAGGAGCGACTGAGGGCATTTGGATTGTTTATCCTGGAGAAAAGGAGACTCAGAGGTGACCTCATCACTCTCTACAACTTCCTGAAGGGTGGTTGTAGTCACGTGAGGATTGGTCTCTTTCTTCAGGCAGCAACTGACAGAATGAGAGGACACAGTCTCAAGCTGTGCCAAGGAAAATATAGGTTGGATATTAGGAAAAATTTTTTTATTGAAAGAGTGATGGGGCACTGGAATGGTCTGCCTGGAGAGGTGGTGGAATCACCATCCCTGGATGTGTTTAAAAAAAGATTGGATGTGGCACTCAGTGCCATGGTTTAGTTGAGGTGTTAGG
>VWZW01004164.1:654640-685282 GCA_013397115.1 Edolisoma coerulescens | reverse complement strand
CAGCACCAAGCCTGACAGAGTTCAAGAATCATTTGGACAATGCTCTCAGGCTCATGGTGTGACTCTTGGGGATGGTCCTGTGCAGGGCCAGAAGCTGGACTCGATGATCCTTGTGGGTCCCTTCTAATTCAGTGGAATCTCTTCTGCACTTCTGCAATTCTGTGACTTTCACCTCACAGTGACATGTCAAAAGTACAAGAATAAATTGTAACAGTGGGTAGGTTTAGGCTGCTGCATTTCATCATGCAAGTTGGAGGGAAGGGATGCCATCCAGAGAGACTTGGACAGGCTTGAGAGGTGGACCTGTGAGAGCCTCATGAACTTCAACAGTTCTGCGTCTGGACTGGGGCAATCCAAAGAACAAAAACTGTGTTGGCAAAGAATAGATTGAGAGCTGCCCTAAGGAGAAGGACTTGGGGGAGTTGGTGGGTGGGAATATCAACAGTTTTGACAATTTGCACTGGCAGCCCAGAAGGTTAACTGTATCCTGGGCTGCACAATTAGAAATGAGGCCATGAAGTCAAGGAAGGTGTTTCTGCCCCTCTACCCTGAACTCGTGACACTCCACCTGAAGCATTGCATCCAGCTCTGGGATTCCCCCTCAGTTCAGGAAGGACATTGAGATGCTTGAGCATGTCCAGAGGAGGGCAACAAGGCTGGTGAGAGGCTTGGAACACAAGCCCTATGAGGAGCGACTGAGGGCATTTGGATTGTTTATCCTGGAGAAAAGGAGACTCAGAGGTGACCTCATCACTCTCTACAACTTCCTGAAGGGTGGTTGTAGTCACGTGAGGATTGGTCTCTTTCTTCAGGCAGCAACTGACAGAATGAGAGGACACAGTCTCAAGCTGTGCCAAGGAAAATATAGGTTGGATATTAGGAAAAATTTTTTTATTGAAAGAGTGATGGGGCACTGGAATGGTCTGCCTGGAGAGGTGGTGGAATCACCATCCCTGGATGTGTTTAAAAAAAGATTGGATGTGGCACTCAGTGCCATGGTTTAGTTGAGGTGTTNGGAGATGCTCAGAGGGCTGGAGCACCACCTGTGTGGGAATAGGCTGAGAGAGTTGGGACTGTTCATCTTGGACAAAAGAAGGCTCTTGGGAGACCTTACAGCAGTAGTCAGAAAAGGGGCCCTGGCACAAGAAAGCTGGAAGAGTAAATTTGTATGAGGACGTGTAGTGACAAGAGGTAATGGGTCTAACTGAAAAAGTGCAGGTTTAGATCAGGTATTAGGAAAAAAAATCTTTACTGTGAGGGTGGTGAGGCACTGCACAGGTTGCCCAGNAGGCCAGGCTGGATGAGGCTCTGAGCAACCTGGTCTAGTGGGAGGTGTCTAGAACTAGATGATACTTAAGGTCCTTTCCAACCCAAATCATTCTATCATTATATGATGCTAAACACATTTTTAGAATTATTTATTTTTCTTTCTGCTAGTTGGACATCTGCTCATTGTAGTCTGGTTTTTTTGTAGCATGAATCATAATGTATATTGATTTTTGGAAGCAGATATTTTATTTTTGTGTATAGGACAATCTAGAAGTAAAATAATGACTAAAATGTGATCATTAATTCATCAAAATAAAATGAAAGGAACTGGATACCTCATGGGACAATGAGAGAACGAGTAGTGGTTCAGGAATTATTACACCATTTTAAAAAACGTTTGTTTATAGAACACATTTCAGTTACAGGAAGTAATATTCTTCATTATATCAGTTAGAAGGCTATCTATTTCATCATTGGAGCATTTCTTAACAGTTGCAGGAATATTTGGTAGAGTGTAGTATGTTTTCCTGCCTTAAAAATTTAAATGAATTTTAATTGCTTTGATTCTTTTCTTCAGTTTATTATAAAAAAACAATACAAAAGTAAAAGGTATAACAGTTTCTGTGAATAAAGCAAAAAACAAATAAAAAGAACTCAGTATAGTCTGATGCAACAAAAATATATTTCTAGAGAAAGAAGGAAATTCTCACAAAACTGGGATAAGACCTGGAAAAAAAACATAACTGGCTTGTAAAAGTCTGTCTCTACATTTGCCCTAAAATATGGAATATAAGCAATTCTATTTTACTCATATCAATAGAATTTTTGTACTCTCCTAATTCCTACTTATTATTCAATCCTGACATCAAATGTTTGCCATAAAGTCATGGAAAGAGTCAATTAAGAAGATATCATATGACAAAAGTATAGGTTTTTCAATTAGGCTAAGTTAGTTTTCATGTCAACAGGACAATATTTAGTTAATAGGTATTAATTGCTTTTCTAACCTTATGATAAAAGTTAGCCAACATTTATATTTCTTTTGCAATACTGGACAGAATATCTGGTTGAGAAAATGAGAACGCTTAATAGAACAGTATTATCACAACAATACACTAGTTAACAAATGAGTACAGTTTTATTATAGACTATAATTCCAGTCTTGGCAGCATAGAATGACTTCTATTTAGAGTATCTTTTTGTGAACCAGAAAAAATTTATTCCTGTTTTTCCTGTTAAAAATTAAACTAATTTTTTAAACCTTTTTTTGGTACACAGTTCAAATGAGGGAGCAAGTAATAAGTAATGCAATAGTTTGAAGGTTTCTCAAATAATTGACTACCAATAAGGAGAAAGGTTTTATCACTTAGGCCACAGTAAAAGCTCTTATCAGTGAACTTCATGAATAATTTGATGCAAATCAATAGAGTGCAAAGGCAAAACTGGTCAGGGTTAGATCACAGACCCAACACTAGTTATTAACCTACATTGTTAGCAACAATTACTGCCAAGTAATTTTCAGCATTTCCTCCATGAACCTTTGTTTCAAAGCCAAGTTTTAGACAGCCTCAACTGATTTTACATAATTGCTATGTGTTCTTTTAAAGCCTCTGTATTGTAATTGTGTTCTTCAGCTATGAAAGACTCACAAGTGAAAATAAGCCTCTTTCTAATTTTAAAGTTTTGAAGAGCATCTAAAAAAAGTTTCTGGACAGCTAAAATGAAAAACCATCAGAGGTTTATTTAACATCTACCTCCTTCTTTGATATTTAGAAACAATTCTCTGAATGAATATTCCTTAATTTCTTTACATCAGTTTTAATTATCTTAATGTTATCTTATATTAATTATCAACATCATCATAACTACAGTGGTTTTGAAAGGTTCATTTTTGTGTTTTTATATAGGATATATTGGGTCCTGGGTACTCTGCAGTGAAAAAAATCCAAACCTTTTTACTGGGGTTGAGTGCCTTTTCCATGCATCATGGTAGTTAACTGCAAGAACAGAATTTGAAACTTGTAATTAATAGAAGGCATCAAAAGGATGTCTACGGAAGTTGCAACTGAACTGATGTGAAACTAATATGAAGTCCATGATTATTCATTTTTGTCATCCTGTCCCCCCACTCCCCACTCCTAACTTGCTATTTATTATTTATGCTATTATTTCCAGGAAGTTCCTACAGAGCTGGCTAGAAACCATGCATCAGATAAATAATCTTGAGGTCAAAACTCCCCTTTATAACACTTGAAGTGTAATGAGAAATGCTAAGAATGAAATGCTAATAAAGAATTCCTAATAAGAGTGACTTATTAGGAATAAAAAAACTTGGCACAGTGATTAATCATGCAGCATTTCCAGATTGACTGTGACACTCAACTACTTTCCATGTATTGTAGTGTCAATGGTAGTGTCAATGGAGGATTTAGATGGATTTCAAACTCCTCTGTTTCCCAACTTTTTAGTTTAACTTAAACAAACAAACAAATAATATGAAGCAAGACCTGCCTTTTTTTGCAAATTTCAGGGAGGTTTCTGTGGATGCTGTCAGAGATTGCTGTTTGTAATGAGAAGTGAACTTTAACTAGTTTGTAAATCTGTGCACCTCTGGTCTGGGGGGCTACAACTCAGAATTCAAATTCCAATATAGAATAAAACTTTTGCAGCGCTTTATGAAGAGTCTGTTTTTCAGTTGATAGAATCTACTCTCTTTTTAAGATAATTAGTAAGATTTATGTTATGCCCTGTTCTGTAGTTAAAATCTAAATTTCAAGTTTAGATGAAGTGAGTTGGCCACATTAGCTTATCATTTGTTATTCCCATTTTTCTCTACTTTGTCATGGCTACAGAATCACAGGATCTGCTAGGTCGGAAAAGACCTTTGAGATCATCAAGCCCAACTTATGGACTAACAATACCTTGTCAACCAGACTGTGGCAACATCCAGGCTTTTCTTAAACACCTCCAGGGAAGGTGACTCCACCACCTCCCTGGGCAGCCCAGTCCAATGCCCAGTTGCCCTTTCCCTGAAGAAATTCGTCCTAATGTCCAAATGGTTTTAATCCAATTGTCATGTGTTTGTTGGTAGAAGCATTGTGCTACTGTGTGAATGCTACTCATCAGCGTCACTGGTGAATGAGAATTAACAGCTTAAAGCAGTTGACTAAGATTTTTAAAAAGGTGATGTGATCAGTCTAGCATCCACTGAATGCTGTCAGGAGCTTTCCCATTGTCTTGCGAGTCTTCGGAAGGAGTAGTTTTAAGTCCTGGTAATCACCTAATTAAATAATTGCATTTAAAAAGGAATATGAGTTGTGGCAAATTTGAAGTATATTAGTAGTTTCTGTAAGAACCCTTGAATGCATTTCAGGATGGAAAATAGATGATAACAATCTAGTACAGGAAACCAGGTTAATAACATACATTTTGGGAGCTAATCTGCTTTGCTACAGGAACCTGTTAGCCACCAGAATTACAAATGCAAACCCAGCAACAGTAAATCTCAGAAGGAGCCAAACTTACAGTGAAAACCATATCCCTGTATGTGGTGTGTGGCATTATTCACTTTTCATCTAAAATTAAAAGTATGTTTTGTGGATGTGCTACCTGTGTATGTATTTCTTTTTAATACAGACATAGAACTAGATTCACTTTTTGGGACTGATTCAATAAATAGATTTCACTTCTCTTCTAAGAAGAAAATTAGTAAAAGAAGGAAAATTCTTTCTCAAAGGAGAAAGAATATTTGAAGTGGGAACATTGCAGTCCAATAAAATGTTACAGTACTTAACTAACTTATTGTAATTCTGAGGAAAAAAAAATGCCTGCAAGTATTTTCTGATTGTTACAGAATTTCTAAGAAAACAGGAGTAACTTTTTTTTTTTTGTCCAAGAAGTGCGGTGTGTGTTCTGCTTCTCTTTCTGTAAACACATTAAACCTTACAGTCTCAGAGCACTTTTCCTCTTGTTCCATATTTTGTAACATTAGGTTAATGTTCTGATCGTTGGTGGATGCAGCTCCAGTAATCCATGTAATTAAGAATGTATGTAAACCTCTTTCTAAAATTATTTTTGTGTAACATAATCTGCTGTTGAAGTGTCCCAAGAAAAGACACTCAGGTTCAGACCTTTAAAGCGAATCTCTGAGGAGTTTTATATATTTTTTAAAAAATGAATTAAATTTTATATATATTGGTTTAACTACACCAATTACAAGGCAGTAGAATAATCAAAAACCTCCTTGTTTCTTTTAAATTATATAAGAAAAAACTATGAGAGCTGAAAACATCAAAGTTTCTTATTCCTAAGAGCAATAAGTACTTTGATAACATTTTAGTGCATTTTTCAACATCTTGCTGAAGCCTGCCAAATGCATATTCTCTGGCATATTGCTTCAGTAGTGAGAATGCTAGGTGTTATGCAGAATAATTATACTAAGTACTGAAAAAGTTCTTCGAATTATACATTGCCTGGATGAGAGTTGTATTCTGAGGTGATAATGCTAGAAATAAACTGAAATTTACTTCAATGATCAGTACATCATGCTGGAGAAATCAGAGGCAAAAATAAATCAAAGGCAGGAGACAGTGTCAAAAGCAGAGTTACTATTTATTCCTTACAATTTTTCAGTGAAAAACAAGTGGCATATAGCTAAAGTTATAAATCTGGCTTGAAAGATTAAACTATTATTTCTCTTTCTTGTTTGGTTAGTTTGCCAGACTCCACTGACACAGAAGTTTTGCAGTCAGTGGAAGACAGTATTTAATCTTTCATAACCAACATAAATTCACATTTGTTTTGCTCAGGATAAGGTTTACATGAAACTATTCCTTTACTATCATTGTCAAGAAAGATTTAAAATTTCATCTCCAAACTAAGTAAAATTCTGGTGTTTTCTCAAAATGTCCCCTGAAATTTTGTATTAACTTGGCATAGGCAAGTATGAAAACTTTTACCTAACTGGAAGGTAAAAAAAGGAGAGATTGAAGGGAGAAGCAGCAGAGGAAGGAGAGATTGCCAAACTACATACAAGCTATAACCTAGAACACTAATGAAAATAAATAAAGTTTTGATGAGATGAAGATTTAGCTAATGTGGGCTAAGATAGGAATTAGAATAAAAGAGAATTGTATATATTGATCTACTTAAACAAGCTGAGTGAATGTAAGCAAACTTATTAGGAAAGATCTCAATAGGAAACTTTGGTTTTGTAGTTTGGACTCTGAGTATTTTCCCATTCTAGCTTAATGATGGCTAAATCCTCCTTTTGCCACCTCAGTGAGAGCACAAGCACACAAATTATGGTTGCTTGCAGTGGATAAACATCCATACCTCTGTGATGTGCCTTTTGGAGAGAAATGTTCCCAAAGCAACTGTACAATTTTTCAGCTGCTGGAAGCTGGAGCTCGAACTTCAGTTCCACTTTCCTGTGCAGAAACCAGGGTTTTTTTCTGGGCAGAACAACTTTTCTTCCATTGTATTCTAGTCACTTAATCACAGTAGCTGGAGCATACAGGCGCACTCAGTCTCTTTTCTAACACTGAAACTTCTCACTTTTTCATTCACTGTTCCTTGATAAATCTGCTTTTCCTGGGGCTTGTTTTAAATCTCTTCAGTACACTAGAAGCACAAGTGGTAAAGCTGACAGCTAGATACTCGGCGCACTAGAATATGTTCTATTTTGTTCTTCTCTCACAGGTAACTGTTGCACTGATGAAACTGCAGTATGAGTTTGGAGTCTACTGTCTATGAATCCTTACAATTTCTTGTCTGTTTTTTGCAAGATTAAGTTCCCTTTTTTATTCTTTCATCAGTAAGAGCCCTTTCAGCAAAATCTACATAGCTGATTTCTGGTGAGAAATAGAATTTAAAAAAAATTAAAATGTACTTGATGTACTTGTAATAATTATGTAGTACCTGTGTGATACCTGTGTAATATTTTCCAGCATTTTAAGTTCTTAGAAACTCAAACCTCTCTAAACACTCCTTTGGAAAGTGTCCATAATTGCCAAGGACACTTAATGATGGAAAATAATACTGTCATATATCTGTGAAAAGAGAAGAAAATTTCTACTCAGTAGTTTTTCTCAAAACACTACTCAGAAGTGTTCTGAGAAAAACTACAGAATGGCTGTTCAGTCAGGAGAAATTACATGAGATTCAAGTGCTGTAATTTGCAATGAAGAGGAAGAAAAATTTTATAATGAGAGCAAGTTTATCTAGCTAGAAAAGTCAAGTAAGTTCATATAAAGTCAAAGAGTACTATTAAATTGTCACAGGATGGAAGTAAATTTGTCAATACTTTTAGTACTCACAGTTCAGAAATGTTCAGTGCTTGAGGAATTGCATTTTCAGTTCACTTAATACAATCACAACTATTTAATCATAGGCAGCAGTTTTTGCATGGAAGGACAAACAGTTTAAGATGTTCTGAAAGACAAAGTGCAAGAGTTGCTTTGACAATATTTTTCTCATGATTAATTTTCCCATTTCTTCTCTTTGTGATTGCATGTAAAGCAAAACAATATGAACATTTTATTCTATTGGACTATAAAGTCTTGTCTTGTTTTAGTGTAGCTACAGTGGTACAAATAAAGCATTTCAAATCAAGACGACATCCAATCCACTAACTGTTTTTTATGAGGGTAGAGAAATAGCTGTCTTGCCATGCTACCTCTGTGGCAACTGCAAGAGTGAATAAGGGTGAAGTTTCAATAAGGCATTTCAAATCCATCCCCTTTTGTCCTATCCAATCTCTAATTCCACCATGAACTGAAGTATAGAATTAGTTAAATAATATACACTGAAAACATATTCTGAAGGCTATGTATTTTTGTACAATATTCCATTGTTCAGTTAATACAAATACCACAAAGAATAGTTCTTAAAATTATTCATGGCAATTTGTTTTAGAAAAAGTTTTACCATTTCAAACACACAAGAATGTAATAACTTCACAAATACCTCCAAAAAAAAGTTCTCTGGGTTCTTTTTCATTTTTCCCCAGATCTGACCACCAAATAAGAAAAGCTGCTTCCCTTGCACTAAAAATATATTACTTCTCAGGGCTCCAAATTTTCTTTACTAATTTTGGAATAAATACTAATGCTAATGGAAATTAAAAAACAAGACCAATTAAATTCCTTGACTCAAATTAAGGCTTAAGCAATACTCTAGCAACCAAGAAAAGAACTAACCTGAGTGTTATGACATTTTATCAAATAGGTTAGTACCTGTAGCTGTACAGCCAATATGGAATATTCAGCATGGATATTAATAATAGAAAGTACTTTGCCTGATGGTGAGCATTTGCAGAAGCCTGGAGTCTGTGTAATGCCATGCAGCGGATTAAAAAGGACGTGTTTGTAAAAAGGGATGGTCAGGGTTTGAAAACGGAAAGGATATTTGGGTGGTTAACTCCATTACTGTAACAATATGCCTACTTTTGTCCTAAAAATTTCAGTTATCTCTCTCCATGATTAAAGTAGAAAAGCATTCAAATATCTCTTGATAAAAGATGAAAGAAGTTTCTGTATAGATTTTTATGCTGCTATATGAAGATGCAAAAAATTCTGTATACAGCAAGCTGTACTCACTATCTAAATCTTTTTCCAGCATTCCTATTAACAGATTAAGGCTGATTAATCATCAGAATTTCCTACTGAACCTCTGGCTTCTGAGGACATTAGCAATCCAATTAATATGCATGTTCCTGTCCACAAGATGATTCTGGTTGATCATAGTATTTTTCTATATTTAGTCTAAATAAATTCTTTGAGTTCACAAATTCTATTGCTACAGCTCAAACATTATGAGCTTCATTGCCCTTATGCTTTCATTACCTCTTTTCTGTTTTCCTGGATTGTTTTTTTTTTAGCTAGCAGTATTTGCTTTTAGGTACTTTTTAGCAATTTGTCTAAACATATAAGCAATTAATTTTTAAATAATTCTTTGTCTGAGTTTTTTAATTCTGAGGTGAATTTAGGTACTATATCAAATCCAAAGAGACCGTTGTTTCAAGTGTCAAAATGCCACTCTTTCATCCTGCAAGTATACTTATTTCTGTGAATCTATCTCTCTGTGTCTCAAGAATAAGTCAAAATCAACTGCAATGCAAGCATGAGCATTAGCAGCACATGATAAACTATCATCATGCCAAACTGATTTAGAGTAGTTCTTAGTATCAAAGTTGTTAATCCACTAGAAGCAGTGTCTCTTAAAGCATAATTTATAAAGCAATTGGCTTTATGCTTTTGTAATATTGGGTTAGACAACCACGTGTACGAATTGCTATATGCCACTAACACCTACAGGACACAGACACCTTTGCATTACCTGTGCACTTTAAAAGTTACATTTCTCTTGATTCTGTAGCTGTTTACTATCTTATCCTGCATTCTGAAGCTTTCACAAAGCGTCATAATGAGTGTCGCTCAAACTGAGCTTGCTGTCGAAACTGTGTCTGAACTGAACTTCAGAGACAGCAGTGAACTGAGAACACTCAGGACCCGAGATTCTGCTTTGCGTTACATAACAATCTTCGAGTCATTCCTCTCAGCTTGTGACAAGTGCTTGCCCTGGTTTACTACATACTGAAATGTAAACTTCTTAGCCCACACCACTATCTTTCTCCTTCTCTTGCCCTACCAGTTTACATGTTGATGGAAGACAGGGGTTTTGTGTGCATTGCACAGAAAATGGTGCAGTTTTAGGCATGGAACAATTTCAGGGGCTGGCATATCAATTTGACATCAGGAAAACTATAAGATATGATAGAAACCATACTTCTAATCTGAGCATGTGAAGGGATAAATACCTACACTCTTGAAGAATCACCAGTATGTTTACTATACATGTGATAAAGTGGAAATTATTTCCTGCCTTTCTAAAACTTTTTACTTTCTAGACATCTTTTTGATAGATTTCAGATTAATTTAGTTTTACTATTTTCCCCTAATATTTTACTTTCTGACTAAATAAAGGATTTATATGAGTTCATACAAGTTTTATGGTTTCCAGGTAGCACTGGAAGTGATACAGTCTCAGTTGTCAAAACTTCATAAAATTATTAGTGTCATCACTCCATAAAATTATTAGTGTCATCTAGTATAAACATTTTTAAAGTAATGGATTTTTACTAAAGGACGTGTTTATACCTTTTACTTACACTCACATTGTGATCTAAAACACTTGTAGAAAGAGAAAGATTGTATAAATTAAGCAGTCTTAATTACCAATAATGTAATAGAGGTGTTACTGTAAATTCTTTTAATTCCATGAGTGAAAAAAGAACAATTTTTTGACTGTGGTGTAAAGTAGACCCTCAACAATCACTACATATTTGTGTTACTATAGAAATAAAAGATCAAACAGAGGAACATTATAAGGGCCAAATCTGCCTCCTCACTGGATTTAATGCAGTTTGCACAGAACTGTACCGATAGCTGGGGAAATAAATAAAAGGTATATTAAAAATAAATTGTAAAAAACTCCTAAACTTCTTGCAACATCTCCTTATGGAGATGTTTGACCTCGTGTTGTCTATGTCTAGCTAGAAAATCCTTGCCCCCCTAGTCCCCAATAAAACCTCCAAGGATGTCTTTTCGAGAGGATATTATCTTCTCCAGTGCTGTAGCACTCTGGTATGTTCTGATAATGAAGCTTATACTTTGTCATTCATTAAGCATTCCTTTTGTGTCTCATTAGTCTGATGTCTTCCCTGTCATAAAGAGATGTTTCTGGCAGAAAGGAAATTAATTTTTCTTAACATGTATAATGACATTTTGATGGCAGTACTTTCAATGTCTCTGTTTCCTTTTTTCCAATAGATTTTCATTGTATATCCTGGATATCAGATTTCAAAAAAGACCATAGAAAGTTGTTCAACTTTAAAGCTTTGCTGCATGAGCATTGCTAATTAATGGATAAATTATTAACACAAATTACTGCCACACAACTTCATAGGCATGCAGGCACATACATACCAAATTAGCAATTTAATGTAAAAATTATTATAAATGTGGCTGTTGATAATTCATGAATCTTACACAACAACCTTTGAAGATTCAAACTTTACATATTTATGCATTTACACATACATATATAAACAGTCTCATAAACACTCAAAAGCACTCACATACAGGTTTAATGCAGGCATGTATTTTTGCATTAGTTGGACAGCTATACCTGTCTTTCCTAAGCACGCATTTCATCCAAAGAGCACCATATGTAGTCAGTCAAAAAATGTAAGGCCTTACCTTCAGAATCAGGGCTTGATTTCTTAGATGTGTTATATTTCACTGCCACAGCACACTCTGCCCTAAGGTCTGTGATCAGCACTACAGCCAAAATACCAGGCATGACCTCTATATATACACAGTTCAGTAATAGAAACAAGTGAATACTTAGATTCTTGTTTCAGTTCAACATTTATCAAATGATATTACTCTTAGAAAGAGATCCTTCAAGCAAACAATCTGCATTGAATTGGGAGTGATCTTGATGATACACTTGGGGAAAAAAAAAAGGACCTTATTGTACAACACAGCAGATGAAAATACCCGCAGCCATTGCACGTACCACTCATTCTGTTAACCATGTAATATACATTGTCATTTTGACATGTGGACTATTTCTCTTCCTCTATCACCTCCATGTCAATCCAATTCACTCATTCTTGCCAATGATGAAATGCAAAAGAAAAAAAAAAGAAAAAAAGGGAAGGAAACAGGGAAAGATTGTTATCCCAGGTCTGCATTTGCAGAACATTTTAAAGCCAGTTAGATTAACCATTGGGAAGATGTTAGTCTAGATAAGAGAATCCCCACTGGTTTTCTGTCTCCCTTAAACAATGAAATCACGTAGTTGTGTCTGTGCCTCTGTTTTGGATTGTTCTGTTTTAACACATAACAGATTGAGGGCTGCCTACTATTCCTAATTAACTCAAACTAATGAGAGAGTGGGTGGAGGGAGTGCCAAAAAAAGAAAAGAGATCATGAGTTGGAAGAGATTGAATTACAACTTAAAGGGGATGGAGAAAGGAAAAGAAAAAGGAAGAAGGGGGAGGACATGCAAATACCATTAAGGCTGAAAAGTAGGGGAGAGAACTGCCTGAGAACAAATTTGCCTTTTATTTCCAACAAAAGGTAAAGATGTCTTGCAAAAACACCAAAGAAACATAAGCAATTCGATATTGCACTGACATTAGATTCTTGCTTCTTTTTAGAAACTACTTCAGCACCCACTGCTGTCCTGGTTCTGCTCTCACTCTCCTATTACCAGTAAGTCGGTTGTTGGGCTTGATATCACAGCCTGTAATTAAACCAGTTTTGAGATAAAGCAAGCAAAAGACAATTTTCAGGTGTACATATACTGTGTGATATGTCATGCTTAGAAGGCTATGTTTTTGTCCCAGGCCAAGAGGAAGACTCTGGCCAAAGCTCCCACTTTTCTGTGCCTGAGGTCTCCTTTCTCCAGGCGCCAAGATGAGGATGGGAGCCTGCAGGAGGCAGAGGGGACGACAGGAGTGTGTTTGCTGTGGTTGCAGCTGAGGCTGTAGGACTGCCTGGAGTGGGACCTGACATCTTCAATGGATGTCCCTGCTCCGTTCGTTCAGGCTGGGCCAGAGAAAAGAGGGGCAGAAAGCAACGTGAGAAACAGAGGTAGAAGATCATGACAGGGAGGTGGGCAGTCTGGTGGAAGGAGTCACTGGAGATCGGGCTGAAAGAAAGTAGTGCCCTGAAGAAAATATGTCGTCAGACCAAGGAAGTGGAAGAGATCAAATGAGTCAAACTTTCACATTAGGAAAATGAGGGAAACACTGGGAAAGCAGTGAGAGAGGCTGAAAACAGTGAGGAACTGGGTGAGGAGGAGTTTTAGCAGGCAGTGTGCTGGAGGGAAAGGAAGCGGGGAAAGGAGAGAGGTGGGAGAGGCAGTGGCTGGGGATGTAGCCTAGCCCCCACCACTCAGCCCAGAACCAGGAGCTCTTGTTGGGCTCTATGCCTGCATGTGCCTGCACACACCTGTGCACAAGCATGTGTGTAGTACTTGCTTCTTTACCATGGCCCAGACGGGGTTAATAACAGCACTGATGAGTTTAGCAAAAGCCATGGGGATGTGACAGGTAAGCAGGAAGAAAACAGCAAGCTCGTTTTGGCCGACCATGGTTATTTGCGTCTAACAAGGCCAGGTTGTTGCCAGGCTCTGTGCAGATGAAATGAAGCAATGGGCTGCAGCAGGGCAAAGGACACGACACAAAGTCCTGACAGGCTGAGGTGTGACCTGACGAATCCTAACCACCCTGGACATCCTCAGGACAGCGAGAGGAGCGACGGCCTGAGCCCAGGGTGCTGGGACACAGGCTAGGCTTGGGATCGGGGAGAAGGAGCTGGGTAGGGAGGATGGGAAAGGGGGCCCTACAACACCTTGTTTCAGACTGAACACAAATGCAAATTTAATTACAAATTCAGCCAATAGAGGACAGAACTTTGCACCAAGGTTTTCTTAGATTATTTTTTTATTTTCCAAGGAAATTTTTGGAACTATTTTTCACATAGGGGAAAATAACTTTAAAAATTCTGACATCATCTCATTAACAGCAGAGGAGTTTTGTGGCTTGGGTTTTTGTTTGGCTTTTTTTCAGTCTGTGTTTTTCCTGGGACCAGGTTTCTGTTATACGGGTGTGTCCTGTATAAGAGAGATACAAACATTAGCTTTTGAAATACATTCTGCAACACAGGCAAATGATAAACCAGAGCCTGATTTTTGTGCCCTACATATATAAGCACCTATATATTTGCGATCACTAAGTGACTTTGAACATGCGTAGAAATTAACATACTGCAATGGCTAACAGGTATGGCCACAATAATCATAAGAAAACATGCTGTAGACAGTGCAGTTGTGGGAATATTCTTTTTGCAGATATATGTATATGTCCAGGTCCACATGGGCCAGAGAATTTACTTACCTACAAATACATCCCACTTGAAAACTTTTAGGAGAAGCTGTTGTAGTGTGCTGAGAGCTGTTCTGTTTTAACCTGCGTGTAACACTAGCTGTTTGACAAAGGAAATAAAAAAGAAGAGTGTGAATTGTAGTTTTAAAATCAAAAGTAATGGAAGGAAAATTCTGGTTGCCTTTAAACAGTTCCTCCCGTGGGAACTACAGATGTATTGCTACAAGGCTTAAAAGCTAGCCAACAGAGATGTGAGGGAATACATGTGTAGGTATAGAACAATTGTGTTTTGCATTCCTTGCTATCATAATTTCCTAAAAAAAAGGAAATAATGAAAGAACAGATTGACTCAGTTAGAGCATGGTACTAATAATGCCAAGATGATCATTGTAAGTCCCTTCCAACTTGGAATATTCTGTGAATGATTACTGAAGAGAAAAAAAAGCATATTTACTACAGTTTATTTCTCTTGGTGATGCAAAGCCAGTAGATTATACTTTTGTTCTGAGTAAGGTAGATTTGACCCTAAGAGAGAGGAGAGGTTCCAGTTGACTGGAAGCTGGCTAACTTTGTCCTAATTTCAAAAATGCAAAAAGGATGACCCTGGAAGTTACAGGCCTGTTAGTGTCACTAACAGTGCCCAGTAAAGTTATGGAGAAGATTATTCTGGAAGGTGTTGAAAAACACCTAAAGGACAACACAGTCACTGGTCACAGCCAGCATGGCTTCATGAGAGGGAAGTCCTGCTTATCAAACCTGATTTCCTTTTATGACGAGGTAAACCACCCAGCTGATCAAGGAAAGCCAGTTGATGCACTCTTTTTGGATTTCAGTAAAGCTTTCAATGCTCTCTCTCCCAGTATCCCGGACGAAATGTGCAGCACACAGCTGGATAAACACATCATGGGATGGGTGAGCAACTGGCTTATGGGTGGAGCACAAAAGGTTATAGTGAATGGCATGACATCAGACTGGTGACCTATCATCAGTGGGGTTCCGCAGGCTCCATCCTCATCCCTGTGCTCTTCAATATCTTCATGGATGACTTGGACGCAGGACTGGAAGCAATACCAAGCAAGTTCACAGAAAATACAAAACTGGGAGGAGCTGTTGACTCCCTCAAAGGCAGGCAGGCCCTGCAGAGAGGCCTCAAAAATTAGACAGCTGGGCAATCACGAACCGTATTAAGTCCAACAGGGGAAAGTGCCGAATTCAGCACCTGGGATGGGGCAACCCTGGTTGTGTCTAATAACTGGGGAATGCGATGCTGGAGAACAGGACCGGCGGAGGTCCTGGTCAGTGGACAGTTGAATGTGAGTCAGCAGTGCCCTGGCAACAAGGAGGGCCAACCATGTCTCGTGATCTCTTCTGTTNTAAATTGTAACAGTGGGTAGGTTTAGGCTGCTGCATTTCATCATGCAGTCTCCCACTTGGGATTAGTATTTTACAGAAGCCATATCATGGTTAACATACAGTGCTGATTGTAGTAAAAAACAGTCAGCTGGGTGCAGGATGCCAGAAAGGCAACTGTTCAACCATTTTTAGACATTATTATTTAAAACATAATATTTCTGCTTACATGACACCATCCTGTCTCTTTTTACCGGAAAATACACAGATTAGAAATTATTGAGAACACACAAAAACCCCAAAATAGTAGGTCTGTGTTTTTGCCAGTTTTAACTGGCAGATCCTTCTGTATTGCATCTGTGTGCAGACATAGGTAAATGAGAAAGATCAAATGTACAAAGTTGTAAATTAACTTATCTTTATGAAAAGGGTTTTATACAGTGTATAATCACTTTTTCCCCTTATCAAAGAGACTTTTGCACTCATTCATAAATCCAGATGAATTTTTTATGACAGCTGAAAAATTGCATTCATGAAAAAATGGAAGAAAAGGGAAAAATGATGACAATTTGGCTGAAGTCCCAGAGCAAATGGGCAAAGCTCTGTAGAGAACTGATATTAAACCTGTTACATACACACATTACACTACGTATTTACACAAATGCAGACAGTCCTGTCTCACTAGACTACTTCAGTGTATAACTCTCCTTTGGCTAAGTCAAGCTGTGACAGTCTGCTTTAACCATGGATAACCTTGCACAAAAAGCTGCCAGAAATGGAGTTTTACAACTGCTGTGAGAGTTTGGAAACTAGATTGCTATAGGATTAGGCATAAAGTATTTGACCTCTCTAGCTCTCAGGAAGGCTGAAAATGGATTGAGGGTGTAAGGAAGGGGTACAGGCCCCACTTGCATCTTTTGCCAGTCTGCCTGCTAAAAGGAGTATTAGATTAGTATTTCCTTTTCCAAACTGACACAGTAATGGGAATGAATGCAGAAAAATTAAAATCAACTACCTGGAGAACTAAAGGTTCTCCAAAATATATATAGATGCAAGCCCCAGTATCAGCTTACACAAAGTAACAACCAACACTCAAAGCAAAAAAAAAAAAGAGGTTAAAATGTGCACTTCTGTTATAATCCTAATACAGGAAAAAAAGAGAAATGTTTGTATCACATGGTGTAAATAATGAAAAACTACATTCAGGTTACTGATATGTGTTGGAATCAATGAAGTTATGTCAGATTAAAGCTTCATATCACGCTTAGCTGTAACAGTCCTTCATTAAAGATTGAGTTCCACTGAATAATACAGAATTTCTCATTCCTCTCATTCATGTCATTGTATTATTTTTTAAATTCTGTAATTATCTTCAAGTTATTGAATTTGTTTTGGGAAGACAGGTGCAAAGTCAAGCCATGAATGTTTTCTGCATAATAATTATCGTAGACTCCTTGGGCAAGTAAATTCAGAAATGAATTCTGCTTTTAAAAGACAATAAATATTCTAACTGTATTAAAAGTTTATCTGGAAATCTAGTATCAAAACCCCCCATCATAATAGAAAAATGCCTTCAACCTGTACCTTACTGCATGGTAAGAAATATCCCATAGATAATGTTCATTCACCAGCAACCACATGCACATCGTTACATTTTACTAGAAAAAGTAGTGTTCTGAAAATTCTGCAGTCTTTAACTCAGTGAGTCTGTATGAGTATGCACCTCTCTGAGGTTTCAGAGAGCAAGAAAAAACAATCAGTATCTGATGTATATCCTCTCCAATGCGGTATTTTACAAATGCTGAGGCTATGCAGATAACAACTCTAAGCTTTCTTTTTAAAATAAAGATGGCATGAAAAACAGTACCTTCAATTTTGTAATATTTATTGGAACACAAGATATTCCGTTCTGCTGCTATTTTGTGTTCTATCACGCTGTGCTAGCCGGAATTTCCTAAAGTGATTGCTTTAGCAGAGTTAGTTTCCTGGTACACCTACTTAATTGTAACCCAAGTGAAATGGCACCAATGTTATGACACCTTTTGAAAAAAGGGTATTGTAGCCCAGGTGGAATGGTACCATTGTTAGTGGACTGTGTGGGAAGAAAGCCCAGTGGCTACCAGTTTGTGTTTAGGCCAGCATGGAGACTTACAGAAGACTAAAGCAAATCGTCTCACAGCCCCAGGACCAGCAGCCCAAGCTCTCCTCTGGGAGCAGCCCTCTGAGCTCTCCTGAGCCGCAGCACCTGTGCCAGCCCCCCGTCCCAGCTCTCAATGTGCAGCATTTGTAAAACTGCCACTGATGATGAGGCCTCAGCTGCTACTGCCCCAACACACACACACTCCTCGAGGTGCAACCATGCCCATTAAGAGATGCTAGGGCGTTTGGTGTGAGCATTTGGCCTAACTTGAGGGGAATTTTTTCGGGGTTCCTTTAAAGACACAGATGTAGATGTATACAGCTCTTCGCCTGCACGCATGTGTGAGAGTTTTTATGGCATGAATATTCTTACCCTGAATCCATTATTAAGTCACTGATATAATTGTAGAATATCTTTTTGAATAACTGTATAGATGTTAAATTAGTCAATGATTAAGTGCTTCTATACCCTTTTGAACCCTTAACTTTTTGTATCCACATCCTTTGTACTCTAACCCTTTTACAGTCTCTACATAAATCACTCTACATTGACTCTAATCTGATTTCCTTATGTATGCTTCATCTGTAAGTGATAGAGTGAACCTTGCCATTGAGCGCTATTAAAATTGCACTTTCACAGATTTATATTAAAACCTGCTTTTTTTGCCAACAGCTTTGATGACAATTCTTTAAGCAGCCTAACAATTCATTTGTGACATGAGGTTGTCAAGCACAGGCACGAGTGCCCAGACAGATGTGAACACACGAGAAGAGTCAGCAGTCTCTTAGCAATTCTGCCCATCCTGCATAAATTCTGTCAGCACCTGGCTGGAGTGTGACTATCCTACACACTCATACATGCACTGATTACCTAAATGATGCAGCATTTGGCAACTCATACCCAAGTTTAAAGTCTGTTCATTTCATGTAAACCCTTTCCACATCTTTCCTTTTCTAGCCTTGGAGCACTGAAAGCTCTAAAATAATTATCAGCACTCAATGTAGACTTATGCCTGAAGCTAATGTCACACCAAATTTACATCAGCACAACTCACTGAGTTTAGTCACACTACTGTTGAACTACTCCAGCAGTGAAACAAGGTCAGATCTATATAACCAGAGGTGACTTACATATCAGTTGTGTTTTTTACTATTGGGACGTGTTTCCACATTTGGCAAATATTACACCTATTGCGTCTCCATTAGTTCTAGTGTGGATTCCTGAGAAATATAAATGTGGTGTAACACTGTGCTCACAAAAGCTGAATATCTCCCAGTAGATAGTAATGCACTCCTCAGAAGGGAAGCCATATGTTAACATATGGAGAAATTGCTGTGTTACTCATCATTTTTTCATTCAATCAGTTGCAGATCAGTGGAGGATAAGGGGTTTTTGGCTCTTGTCCATCAGATTTTGTCTTTGTTCTGCTGTAGAAGGTACTAACAGTCGCCAAGTCAAGCTAACAGGAGCTGAGGGAATTCAGACAAGTCCATCCCCTAGATAATGTCTGGCATGACTGAATCTTCAACTGCATCACTTATTGTGGATTAATTTCAGACATTTTTATGTCCACCAGAGTAAAACAATGTATGCTAGTTTGGAGGATATGCAACAATTATGTAATACAGTATACTATCTTTATTGAACTTTTTTGAGGACAAAACAGCCTCTTGAAGTGAACTACATCTCTGGTACACCTCAGCGTATCACATTAATGCAGCATAAAATGTACAGTTCAGTTTAACTTGATATCTATTGGAAATTAAGGTAAGCAGCAAATGTCTGCCACCCTAAGGACAGTATTCAGCATGCTGAGAAATAGTACAGATATTTAGCACATGCTCCATGTTAACTGTAATTCAGATTTTCACAAAAAGACAAAAATGTTTATATGTTCAATTTCTTATAGAAACCTTGCATATCTGGCTCTGAGAAGCAGGTGTCTAGGAGAATTCTAGGCACAACGCTGATAAATTTGTTGCCAACAAACCTGCAAAATCAACAAACCTCTAGTTCCAAAACTCATCGTGTTTCTATAAAAAATTTCAGTTAGAGGATTGTCCCCCAAAACAAATGCAATGGATGAGCCTTTGACAGCTGTTGGAAAATTAGTACAGCCGAAAATTTTATGGGAAATGCTTCATTGTGTTACTTTTTACAACATGTGGCCTTGTAGTTGTAAAGGACAGTGCCAGAACTGTCAGGAAAATGCTGGAGCTTTATGAAGTGTCACATATTAAAGGAAGAGAGGACAAAGTCCCCAGAGCCCAGCACTGTTCAGACTGTGGTAGTGTGAGAGCCAACAGGTTGGCTCTGCAACAGGTGATGAACTAGGATGTCCAGAATAGGACAATCAGAATTGCTCAGGAGAGGTGGTGTCTGTCTGTCCTTCAGCCTGGAAGTGTTAGTGTTAATTACAGTTTCAAAGTAATCTTAAAATCTTGGAGTTTGTTGTTTCTGACTTTTTTATTGTAAGACATGAGTAGTTAACTGTGAGGAGATCGATTTGCACCATGTCACGGCAGGTTTGGTTGAATTGGAGCTGACCAAGCTCTGTGAAGAGCTTGTCACATGAAGCTTTATGTAACATTTCTTCACGCAAACAAGCCCCCCTACTTTTTTATTATTATTTTTTTTTTCCAAGGGCTGCCTTTTTAGTTCTTGTTTTTCTTCGAAGACAGCAATGTGTCTGAATAAAAAAAAAATCTCTTCTGTTGCTCTTTCCTTCTGTGGATGACCACCTGCAATAAATTTGAATAAGAAATTTTACTGATCAAAGAGATTTAATTTAGCTGATTCTTTAACCATTCTTTTAGGTGGAGTTTTATTACCCTTAGGAGCTCTCATGTTTTACTGGGTTTTGTATATTTTCAAAGACAGCTGCTTTCTCAGTAAAGTGTTACTTGACTGTGACTACTCAAGTCAGCTATTTTCTATATTAAAAGGTCTTTTGTATTCAAAGAAGTTTTGCTGCTCCTGGGGAACTGGCATACTGATTTAATATTGGTGAGTCCCAAAGATATTTTAACAGTGTGTACTCGGCTGACATGATTGCTCTATGATTAGAATTTTAACATGTTTTTCTTCATAATTAAATATTCTCAAAAGTGCTATAGAGATTCCTAGATATTAATTCGTTAATGGTTGAGGTATCAGCAGAAGAATTTTGGTGTATACATACTTAA
This sequence comes from Edolisoma coerulescens, assembly GCA_013397115.1. NCBI lineage: Eukaryota > Metazoa > Chordata > Aves > Passeriformes > Campephagidae > Edolisoma > Edolisoma coerulescens. The sequence continues at coordinate 664,380 of VWZW01004164.1, read as the reverse complement.
TCCTCAGCACTTCTTGCATCATGTTTTCTTTCAAGTGGCATTAATAAACTGCAATATAGATGAATGAATTTTTAAAATGAATTATCTTGCAGTCTATCTTTTTAAGAAATACTTCTATTCCTGAAAACCTGATAAATTAATATGGTGTCTACTAGAAACACTACCTACAGATTATTACAAAACATTTACTAAAAGTACAAGTGTTTTCTTTCTTACCCATTCACTATTCCCATTGATAAGGATTTGTTGATTTTAAAACCTAACTTTCACAGCTGAAATCCCTTAAACCTGAGATAACTCAAGTTGCTTAAAAGGCTGCAGTGGCAAATAGTCTTATGCTGCCAATTCATTACTGTTCTTAATGTACTTTCAACATTTTGAATGCTGTACATGTGCTAAGGATTTGTTAAGGCATTATTTATACACAATCTCTTTTGGAATAACAGAAAATATAGCAATTTAGGTCTCAGTTCTCATTTAATTTACATCCGTACTTAGCAAATTCCAGCAGTGAAAAAATTTAAGTTTATATCATGTGTAATCAAGATTAAGTTTTTAGGCTTTGTGGTAAGGAAAGGAGATGTGGTTGTGTCTTTCATACTACATTATCAAAACTGTTATAGGCAGATTCCCAAGTGTTAAAAATCAGTTATTTCAAGGGTTTTCTATTATTATCTGAGAAACTTCTTGCAGTTCAGTTTTCTGTTTAATAGTTATCAGTAGCATTTTTCAGAAGGTATCGGAGATGACTTCTCAATCCAAAATAATCATTACTTGTTTTATTGCTCCATTATTAGTAGCAACAGTTTTTCTTCTGAGGTTACGTCTGCCTTTCCTAAAATCCTTCCATTTTCCTTACATCAGGTATTTTTACTTCCATTAGCAGTCCAGATATTCTAACAGTAGGTCAACAAAAGAAAGTTCAGTGATAATCCCAGTTAACTTTTGCTGCCCCAACAAAAACCCAAAACTAAAATGAAACAAAAAACCCAAACAAAACAAAACAAGGCAGTTAGAACCGTTACTTTTATAGGAGCAAGAGGAGTGTATAGTGTTTTCAATTCTTTTGCTGTCTTTCATTCCATTTTAGTGTTTTAAACTGGGTCTTAACCAACTGTTAATAACCAGCGTGAAAATAGTGACAGTATCAAATTGTGGGAGACCTGAAGGTGCTGTTGGTGCTGTTATGGGCACAGCAAAAGCTGTGTATGGACCTCTAATATCAAAAGGCTGATCAAGGAGTTTTCAAGTTGTGGCCAGGCACTGAAAAAAGAAAACCAAAGTAGCACAGGAGGATAAATCCTATAGTTGTTTTAGAATTGTTAGTATAAAATAAACCCATGGCAAAGCAGAAATTAACTGTATTATAGAAAATCAGTTGCATGTACACAACCTGAAAGAAGTTATTTTTTACATCCAATAGCAGGACCTAGAGGTCAGTTTGCTGTTGTGTAGCATGTAATTTAGAATAAGACCTATCGCAGAAAGACTATGAATGCTTGACTTACTGTAAGGTTTAATATCGTACTTAAAAATTGAGCTATTGCAGTTTCTATACTATAAATAATGCTTAAGCAAGGCTTGTTCATATCCTCTTTAACTAGTAAGATATTAAAGTAGTTTTGATAAAAGTTGGACAGTGTTTAACTACAAAACTAAATTTTATAGCAAAATGTAGCAAAACCATTAAAAAACCACCTATTTTAACTGACTTTGCTTGCTTGTTTCGCTGCTCAAACTATTCAGCAGAGGTTTGGATTAGTTCCTAGAAATAACATTTCTCTTCAAGTTCCAATATATCCTAAAAATATTTATCTCTTTAATAAGTAGCTTGCACTACCAGAGTTCTGTTCTTTTCTTTGTTCCCACTGTAACCCTCACATATAACCAGCAATAAGAATGTAGTTGCTTTATCAGAGAGAGTGCTTTTATTTTCACAATTAGTTATTAGAATGTCTTATGCTTTTATTTATAATTTCTTCTTATTCACATTTGGGGATATTTTTGTATTTATGATAAGAATTTTTTTTTGTTATGTTTATTTCATTCTAGGAAACTTGTATATTCATGTGAAGTTTCAAGGCCCACTGTTTCCTGTTTAACCATTTTCTGTTTTCAGATCTTCTTATGTACTAAGGCATGTGATACACTATAACTGATGGACTTTCCATCTCACTAAAAAGCAAGGGCAAAACTAATTTAGCCTGAAAGTCCAGGTTTTCTGAACATATGTAAATAGATAGGTCGTATCGGCTCTTATGACCAAAGGCAGGGAGACAGTGACATACAGTGTTAGAACAGATAAGGACCTGTTTCCTAATTCCCATTTCCACCCATCCGGCCATCGTTATAACTTGAAGAATAACATATTCTCAGTTTTTCCAACTCCATAATCCTTGAGTCCCTGGAGCGACACTTTTGAATGGGTGTCTTGTTCCGTCCAGCCCTCAGCTTATTGATTCTGAAATCCTTAATTCTGGGGTAAAGAAACCTGACATCTCTGCTGTATGCAGGTGCCTCTCTTCACAATTTCCTGCCTGAAACATAAACATGTACTGCTTAAGGAGGATAGTTCATAAAGTTCTGAAGATTGCCTGAAGTCAAATTTCCATATATATCTTGTTGCCATTGATTTAGAAGGTTATTGTTTAAGTTTTTTACAATCATTCTCTACTCAATGTGGAAGATTAAAGTTAAATGAGAAAACTAATATCTACAATCAAACATGATAAAAATAAAGGACAGTTTGGGGATTACAAGTTGTGGCTGTTTGTGCTATTTACTATTTTTCCAGTCAAAACTGCTCCTATGATGCCTCTCACTACTGCTTGCAGCAATGCTTCTGATTGTTGTTGGCTCCTAGAATTCACTGAGAGAGGAAGGAAAGGGGACTGCCCCATCACTGATAAAAGTTCCTACACATCAGAGCAGCATACCTCTCATGTTTGTGCCCATGCTTTAATTTTGTTTAAAACTGCCAGGTTTTCATTATTATGAGATCTTTACCTTTGTCATGGCAGGAGAAACCATGAAGGAGGCAATGAAAAGAGAACCAAGGAAAAGTTCTGAATTCATGGGCACCAGATCAAGCATGCTCCAGAAAAGCAGCTTGACTGTGCAATTTTCATAAGCTTCAATTTGCTCGACCCTTTAAGGAACATTGAGGTACTTCTGAGCTGTTGGAACACACTTTTCTAGAAGTTCAGAACAGAGATGAACCAGGTGGCAGCTACTGAAAATACTTTCTATCTTTTCTGTAAAAGTGTCAATTTTACTGTCAGTTTTACCTTGAGACTTCATCTGAACAGGGTTTTTTTATTCATCGTTGCTTACTGGGCTTGTCGTTATTACATCTGTATGAGAATGTCTAGAGCCCTACTCAAGACTATACAATCACATTGCAAACTATAAAGCTACTTCTGTGTGCTGATGTGTAGCTTAAACACTGCCTATATTTAGCAGTGATATCTGGGAATCATGCTCTTAGCTAGACCTTTACATAAACAATAGATCAGTGAAGTGATGCTGAGGCTGTGGTTGTGTGATGAATTTAATTGCAATTTAAGCTCAGGTGAAATATAAATAAAAATGAACTTTGTTCTTTATCTGCTACGAGTAAAATTGTATTGGTGTTTTATTTCATCAGTGTCTGGAAGTTCCTTATTCTCATAAAGCAATTTCAAGTTCACAGACTGTTAATGATTTAGTCACCTTGCTGGACTGTGTTCTGTATCTGCTTTTTGTTGTACAGGTAGCAGCTATAAAGTTTTGTGCTAATTTCAGCTCGCAAGGTGTTGCATTTCCAGACTCAAAATCAGGATAAAACTTGTCTGTGTGTTTATGGGTTTTTTTTGTTAAATGACTTGATAATAATATTATTCAATAATTTAAAATTAAAAATTCATTATAAATTAATAGCATCACTGTGTTACCTGTCTTTGTGGTGTATTCAGTAAAAAAATAGTGTAACACGGTAGAGAATCGAAACCTTAGATGAGATCTGTGGCAGAGCAAAGTAAATAAGAAACTAAGATAATGAGATACATAGAAGTCAATAAAAACTAAGACTCCTGCAACACAGTGTTTTTGAAGACATTGCCAGAGATTTCAAACAATCTGTACTTAAAAGGCAAAGTTAAATATCTACTACTATTTAACATGCAGCCATGCAACCTTGAGGTCTGTTCTGTGAATCTTGCCAAAATGGAGTGACTTTGGTGACTTTAAATGGCTGATTTCAAAGGGAAAACATGACTGCTGGATTATTTCTTCTCTCCAGGAATGATGCTAAGAGGGCTATAAGGAATTTTTATACTTTCTTGCATAGTGGCTCAGTGTAAGCAGAATGTAAGAGCAAGAACTGCTTCATTTCAGTGGTTTATATTGCACTGAGGTGAGGAAAAATTGCAGTATGACTAGACATACTTGAACTAGTTAGAGGATAAGAACACCTTGGAATGCATTCACAGAGGATGTGTTAGAGCAGACCTCAGTGAAGGCTGGATGACACAGCATACTGTGCCCCTTTTACCAAGATGACTGCAGAATTAGGTAGAAATCATTTACTAACATTACCAGCATTCATTCACAGTAGTATAGTAATATTTAAAGATGCAGAGTAAGGACTAGAGGAGTCACAGTTGACACACGGCTGTTTGAATACACAGGAAGAAGTATGCCCTGACCTTGGAAGCATTAGAGTTACATTTCTAGTTCAGGGGGTGGAATTTAGCCTGAGGTGCAATTCCTGCTAGAGAGTTCTTCCCACAGCACTACACTGGCCTAATAAGGATTTGATTTTTTTTTTTTTCCCCAAAAGAAGGAATGTAAATCAAAATGTTCTTTTAGAAGGCAAAAGAAAAAGAAAATCCAGACTGGAGTCCTGACTGTTAGTTTGCTGGAGTACTGAAATTTCTCCATGGATTCAATCTCCAAAACCCCTGTAAAAGCTGAAAAAAATATGTAAGGTTGTTAAAAATCTGCAAACTCTGGTTCTTGTGACTTCAGTCCAGAACTTCAGTCAGGAGGCTAGTATGTCTATTTAACTAGTATGTTTTGTAGAGAATTTGAAGGATTCCCACTCCTTCCCCTACTTTTCCCACTCTCTACCATTTGTAGTTCATTGGGGTTTTTTGGCTGAAGACAGAATGGAGTAATTCACACTATATTTCTGAATTATACAATCCTTAAAAAGTCAAGCCTCCTTTTCCTAAGCACCATGCTCTGTCATGACATCCTAATTCATCTGTTCCAGAGAGCCCTTGGTCCCTGGGATCGAATGATACAGAGTGGGTTTTGACCACACTGTTTAAGATTGGCCTTTAAAGAGCAGAGGTGTTTGAGATGCCCTGTGGTTGGTTCCCCCATGCCCTTAAGATGACATTTCCTATGTATACCCTTTCAATCCAAACTTCTTGAAATAATGTGATGATTTTTTCCTCTTGTAGAGTCTCTGCAACACTGATAATTGCCGAGAAGGAGTGAAGCCTGCTAGAATTTTGCAGAAAGCACAGTTTCTTGAAAAGTCTACAAGGTTTTCTGCTGAAGGATGTATTCCCAGCTGGTTTTTTTTTTTTTGTCAGAAGCAGCTCAATAATTTGCTTCAGAAGAGAAACTGAAAACAAACTTAACAAGTACGGTGACCTGGCATCTCCCAGTAAACGAGAGAGATCATTGGCTGCGTAGTTGCGCCCAAAGAGTTTGACAGAATCACAGAATGGATCAGTCTGGAAGGGACCTCCTTCTGGTCCAACCTCCTTGCTCAAGCAGGGTCACCCCAGAGCACATGGCACAGGATTGTGTCCAGATGGTTCCTGAGTATCTCCAGTGAGGGAGACTCCACAACCTCTCTGGGCAATCTGTGCCAGTGCATGGTCCCCTACAAAAGTTATTTCTCTGTGTTCTCATGGAACTTCCTCTGCATCAGTTTCTGCCCATTCCCTCTTGTCCTATTGCTCAGCACCACCAAGAAGAGCCTGGTCCATGCTCTTGGCACCCTCCCTTCAGGTACTTAGAGGCATTGATAAGGCCCCTCTCAGCTGTCTCTTCTTGAGGCTGAACAGGCCCAACTCCCTCAGCCTTTCCTCATAAGAGAGATGCTCCACTCCCTTAAGCATCTCCGTACCCCTCCCCTGGACCCACTTGCTCCATGTCTCTGTGGTACTGAGGAGCCCAGAGCTGGACACAGCACTCCAGATGTGCCTCACCAGGGCTGAGTAAAGGGGCAGGATCACCTCCCTTGAGCTGCTGGCAGGGCTCTTCCTGAGCACCCCAGGACAGCATCGGCCTTCTTGACCACGAGGACACACTGCTGACTCACGGACAGCTTCTTGTCCTTCTTTCTGAACCACTGATATTCCTGAACTTGGTTTAATATGAAATTCATATATGTCCGAATTCAGTACATATTTTTCACTCCATTTTTTTTTTTCATACGACACAGAAGGTCTTATTTCAAAACATTAAACCCATGCCTCAGAACGATTTTACCTTGAGGGTTGGACTTTTCATGATCTGGTTAATCTTTTTAGTTTTTGGTTGTCTATAAAAGAACTGACTGCCACTCACACATTGAATTTTAAATGAGAAACAAAAATTAATATCTATTAGAACCAGCTGAAAAACTATCAAATGGCAAATGCAAGAGATAGAAGTACCACTTACTTCCCCAACCCTTTCCTCAGAATGTGCCTGCAGAAGTAATTGTTATGATTTTAAACCGAGCTAGACGTGAAAAACCATGCAGCTCCTTGCTCAAACCCTCCTCTCTTCCCTCCCCACCCCAGTGGAATAGGGAGAAGAATCAAAGTAAAACTTATATGTTGAGTTAAGAACAGTTTAGTAATTGAAAATAAAGTAAAATACAATTATAATTGTAAATAATAATAATAATAGCAATAATAATAATGGAAAAATTGCAAGTGCTGCACAACGCAATTGCTCACCACCCACTGACCAATGCCAGACCCCCTTTCCTGAATGCAGACCAGCTTATCCTTCAGGTAACTCCTCCAGTTTATATACAGGGCATGGTGTTCTGTGGTGTGGAATATCCGCACTGCGGTCAGTTCGGGCCAACTTTCCCCACTATGCTCCCTCCCAGTTTCATTTGTGGACCCCCTACTGGCAGATAAGGAAAAAAGTCCTTGAGTTAGGATAAACACAATTTAGCAAAAAGCCACGATANTGTTCTGCGGTGTGGAATATCCGCACTGTGGTCAGTTCGGGCCAACTTTCCCCACTATGCTCCCTCCCAGTTTCATTTGTGTACCCCCTACTGGCAGATAAGGAAAAAAGTCCTTGAGTTAGGATAAACACAATTTAGCAAAAAGCCACGATATCAGTGTGTTATCCACACCATTCTCATTCTCAATCTAAAACACAGCACTGTAACAGCTACTGAGAAGAAATTGACTGTACCCCACCTGAAACCAGGACAGCAATGATGGGAGCCACCCCTTATTCCATACCATATATATCATGCAAAGTTTCACTCTCCTCAATATCCCATCACCTTCCCTACTTATCTGTTTTGATAGATATACATATAAATATAATTCTCTTAGTCTATGGAACACCTCTGTCAAATGCTCATAAAATGCCCCCACAAAAAAAGCCCCAACAAAACACAACACAAAAAAACCAAACCAAAACAAACAAAAAAAAAAAAAAACCAAAAAAACCCACCAACCAAAAACTCCCACAAAATTTTGTTGAATTCATTTAGCCCATGGCTTTGGCCTTCATTCTTGATAACAGTCTTTTGGGCAGTAAAAATGTTGTGAGGTGTTGGATGATTGCACATTTAAGTCAGTTCTGATTCCAATACTGCTGTGCTTGTTCGATTTAATCAAAATTCATTCTTCATCAGTGTGATCAGAGGGAAGTCAGGCTCAGATCCCCAGAGGGCTTGTGGTTAAGAGCGATACCTTGAGGTGCTCAATGAGGTGATGCACATGTAGCCATCACAGAAGTGGTAATAGAGAGTGTTATAGTTATTAACACAATGCAATTTAATTCATTGACTGTTCTCACCCAAAATCAAATCGCCTTGGGGCACACCCTGGACTTCCCCATTGTCCCATATTACCCACAAAGCTGCACCTGGGTGCTTGAGCAAAAGCACCATCCCACAGATGGGTCTGCCTTTGCCTGGGGCAGGAATAATGCAGACAGTTTTCCCCAGCATGTTTTTAATGTGTACTATAAAAATTTTATCCTCTTCCACAGTATGTAAAGATTTTGATTGGGCAGGGCCAGCCTGATTGGCAGATCCTCTGGTGTTAACGAACCAGGTGGCTTTTGCTAAATGTGTATGCCAACATTTGAATGTCCCACCACCCATTGCTCTCAGTGTGGTCTTAAACAGTCCATTACATAATTTGATTTTTCCATAGGCTGGTGCATGATAGGGAATGTGGTACATCCACTCAATGCCACATTCTTTGGCCCAAATGTCTACGAGGTGGTTTCAGAAGTGAGTTCCATTGTCTGATTCAATTCTTTCTGGAGTACAGTGTTGCCATAAGACTTGCTTTTCAAGGCCTAGGGTACTGCTCTGGGTTGTGGCTTGGGGCACAGGGTATGTTTCTAGCCATCCGGTGCTTGGTTCCACCACCATAAACACACAGCCCTTGTCATCATGGTTTTGGGGGTGTGTGACATAGTCAGTCTGCCAGGCCTCCCTATACTCACATTTCAGCCATCGTCCTCCATACCAAAGAGGCTTTACCCACTTGGCCCTGCTTGATTGCAGCACATTTCATGATCATGAATAACTGGGAGATAGTGTCCACGGTTAGGTCCACCCCTTGATCACAACCACATTTGTATGTTGCATCTCTTCCTTGATGTCCCAAGGTGTCATGGGCCCACCAAGCTAGGAATAACTCATGCTTATTTGTCAGTCCAAATCCAGCTGAACCACTTCAGTCCTAGCGTCCCAACCCACCTGCTGGTTGTTCCAATGTTCTTCAGTGGCGTGACTCTTGGTTACATGAGCATCTCTGCAATGCACCTTCACAGCCAGGCTCTCTACCTGGGCAGCGATGTCTTGCCAGAATGTGGCAGAGCAGACAGATTTACCCCCATGCTACCAGTTATTCAGCTTCCTTTGTTGCAACCGCTCCCCAGGTGTTTGCCACCATCCATGAATCAGTACAAAGTATTGGCCCTTTCTCTCGCTCAGCAATGTCTAAGGCCAGCTGGATGGCTTTCACCTCTGCAACCTGACTCATTTCACCTTCTCCTTCAGCAGTTTCTTGACTTATGATAGGGGACTCCTACACACAGCTGCTTTCCATCTCCAATGCTTTCCTGCAAGACGGCATGATCCATCAGTAAACAAAGCATATTGCTTCTCACTTTCTGATAATTTATTATATAGTGGGGCCTCTTCAGCATATGTTACCATCTTCTCTAGTGACATTCCAAAATCTTTGCCTTCTGGCTAGTCCCTGATAAGATTAGAGATTCCTGGAGAACTGGGATTTCCTGTCCAAGCTCNTTTCCATCTCCAATGCTTTCCTGCAAGACGGCATGATCCATCAGTAAACAAAGCATATTGCTTCTCACTTTCTGATAATTTATTATATAGTGGGGCCTCTTCAGCATATGTTACCATCTTCTCTAGTGACATTCCAAAATCTTTGCCTTCTGGCTAGTCCCTGATAAGATTAGAGATTCCTGGAGAACTGGGATTTCCTGTCCAAGCTCGTTGTGTGATCAGTGTGACCTACTTA
>VWZW01004164.1:637750-653223 GCA_013397115.1 Edolisoma coerulescens | reverse complement strand
GTTTGCCACCATCCATGAATCAGTACAAAGTATTGGCCCTTTCTCTCGCTCAGCAATGTCTAAGGCCAGCTGGATGGCTTTCACCTCTGCAACCTGACTCATTTCACCTTCTCCTTCAGCAGTTTCTTGACTTATGATAGGGGACTCCTACACACAGCTGCTTTCCATCTCCAATGCTTTCCTGCAAGACGGCATGATCCATCAGTAAACAAAGCATATTGCTTCTCACTTTCTGATAATTTATTATATAGTGGGGCCTCTTCAGCATATGTTACCATCTTCTCTAGTGACATTCCAAAATCTTTGCCTTCTGGCTAGTCCCTGATAAGATTAGAGATTCCTGGAGAACTGGGATTTCCTGTCCAAGCTCGTTGTGTGATCAGTGTGACCTACTTACTCCATGTAGCATCTGTTGCATGATGTGTAGAGGAGATCCTCCCTCTGAACATCTAATCCAACACGGATAATCAGGGATCCAGGAGGAGTTGTACTTCAGTACCAATCACCTCTGAAGTGGCTCAGACATTTTCATAAGCTGCCAGTATCTCCTTTTCAGTTGGAGTATAGAGGAATTCAGAGCCTCTGTATGCCTGACTCCAAAAACCTAGAAGTCAACCTTGAGTGTTCCCTAGTGCTTTCTGCCAGAGCCTCCAGTAGGGCCATTGTCCTCAGCTGCAACACATTTTTTACATTTTGCCCTGTTCGGACTGGCCAGAGGGCTACTATCATGATAGCATGAACTATCTCCTGTTTGATTTGCTCAAAGGCTTGTCACTGCTCAGAGCCCCATTTGAAAAAATTCTTCTTCCGGGTCACTTGACAGAAAAGGCTTACAATCAGACTGTAATTTGGAATGTGCATTCTCAAAAATCCCACAACACTTAAAAAAACTTGTGCTACATATCTCACTGAAGGTGATGCTCTTGTTATTCACTTTTGAGTGGGGGAACTGCAAGAAAATTCCTGAAAGAGAGTAGGAGATGTTCTGTTTTGTGGTGATGATCCAGTTGATGAGATACTGAGTACAAGCATAAATTAATCTTCAGCTCCTGCAAAACTTGCTATTTTCATTTCTGGAGTAGTAAATGAATGCAGACAGACCTGGTGAGATGTCCTTTCTTTGCAGGACAAAGTGATCACTACAATGATTACTAGAAGTTGTCACTGTTAGGGAGTAGCTAAGGTTTGCACAGACTTTTAAGACAGATTAATCAACTCATCATACAAGTTCAGGTGATAAGGATGGATCCAGCATTACTACCTAGAAACAGAATGAATAAATAAATGGTATCCACCAGAGAAGTCTCTGGAGTGGCACTTCTCATGGAGGGACAGGGAGCAAAATGTTACACCAAGATGGAAACAGTTCAGTTCTTCTCCCATATTTACCATACAAATGATGAAATTTTTTTTACATCCAGAATCTCAACATACTGCTTAAAAATGCAAATAAGAATTCATATTTCTTCAAAATACATTTTTGCCTTTTAAGGATAAGAGAATGAAAACTGCAACCAGCTTCAAGCAGTTTTTTTATTAACCAACAGAAAAAATTTGAAAACTGCAGGATGCTATAAATATCTTCCCATCATGGGAGGAGATGTTAGTAGATTTAGAGTCTATTAACTTCCAGAAGCTTATGAAGAAGCAAATTATGACAGAAAAGAACAAAAGAAAATCTAGCTTTATTGTATAGAAAGGCTGAGTGAAAAGTCACAGGTTAATACAATCATACCTTTTCACACAGAGTAAATAGAAGAAAAAAATAAAGCTCAGTTGTGGAAACAGATAGCTGAAACAATGGAAGCAACACACTCCAAACATGCAGAGAGGTGTGAGGGGAAACTGAGTGATGTGACCCGAACGCTGATACAAAAAAAAAGCAATGGCTAAGGCACTGTTTAAGGGAGCTTTGGGGCAAACATATCACCATCTCAGTCAGATTAGTCTTGTTAATATGTCATTTAAAGGAAGAGCTAAGAAAGAGATTCAGGATAAAGTGCTGATTAAAAGCAGGAAGGGACTGTGAGCACAAGGACAATTAGTTAAATTCTAAGGGGATCAGTGCATCCATGCATCTTTTGTAGATATGCTCAAGGAATGTCTTTGTTGGAGTCCTGCTTCTTTCAGTCTTCAGGTTTCCAATCTACAGGAAAACATGAGCAAAATAAAAAATAATTGCTGAAACATGAGGATTAGGTAACCGTTCAGGTTGAAAGGAGGCAATACTACTTTTTCAGAGAGAAGAAATGGCAAGTGAGTTGACATGACTGATTTTGTCTGGGAGGCTGCAAAGATTTTTTAAATATAAGTACTGTTCAAATGTGCTAAATCAGACTAGTAGTTGATTGCATAATGTAGATGATAAATGCTACCAAGGTCAAATGAAAAGGTTCTTTAAATATTTTTTTCTTTTTTATCAAAAAGAAAGATGGCTGACAATTGATCTAAAATATGTATTGGAGATTTTTATTAATAATTTCAACAGAACCACCAGCCAGATATTCTCTTTACACTGAGCTAGCACTCTCTCCATATAGTGCAGAAATACCTCATGAACTTCGTCCTAAAGTTTACTAATCCAACATAATGGAACTTTCACAGCTTCTACAAGCCAAAAACATTTCATTATCATGACAGCAGTTTGGGGATTTTCTCATGATCGATTTTTCTTCCTACATCATCACAAGCAGGACCCAGGATGGGAGTTTAGCAAGGAAACAGAAACACTGTAACTGTTCTATCCAAAGAACAGGTCATACTGTAGGTAAGAGCAAAAGAACAGGAATATTGGATATGTACTGTTTTTGTTTTAAAGCCAAGTAGGAAATGCCAAAGAAGAATATCAAAGCTCACAGGACATTAATTGTTATTAAAGTACAGAAGTTCAAATGAAAAAAAAAGAAAAGAAAAAAAAAGATCAATTGCACCTCCTTGTGGTCTACAAAAAAAGTGATGAGTCTTAGACACGTGGGGTTTTTTTCCTAAACAGAGACAATGAATCTATTTGCATATATGCTGAAATAACATAAGATAAAAAATCCAAATGCATTTATTCAGAGACGTGTTCCTTGTTCTGTGTCTGTGTAGAGTATTTTGAAGCAGATTACTGGGAGGGTGGTGAAGCCACTGGCAGAGAGTCGTGGATGCCCTGCCCCTGGAAGTGTTCATGACCAGGTTGGACAGGGATTTGAACAACGTGCTCTAGTGAGAGGTGTCCCTGTCCATGACAGGAGAAGGCACAGGGGTTGGAATGAGGTGATCTTCAAGGTCCCTTCCAACACAAACCATTCTATGATTCTATGAATACTGCAAAAATTACGTTAAATAGGCATCTGTAGTTTATTGGCTATTTGCATAAGGATTGGCCTACAGGAGGGATATTTTTTGAGCAGAATGAATATATCAAAATCAACAATCAAATATTGACACTATTGCATAAAAATGTGACCCAAAGGCTGGCTACACCTCTCCTCTGCCTACTATTGACCCATTTCAAGGGCACCATGTCAGGTTCTTTTTTTTCCCCTTTCTTGTTCCTACTTTCAAATATCTTCTGGCAGACTTTTTGGTAGAGATTGTTCAACTATACAGACAGCCACAGGTAGAGCTTTCAGAGTTATGTTTGGGCTGCTCATGCATCCCTAGGATCGTCAAGGATGCACTACTAATTTTATCTTGCTCTCCCTTAGAGACTGTATCTGCTACAGTCATGGTTTTGATAGAGTTTCACCCTCCAAGCTGTGGACAAAACAAACATTTAACAAGATATCACCATCATTTCCTTTCAATGTTGTGCAGAACCTGAGCAATATTCACCAAACCAGGTGTTTCCCTAGAGCTGTATGGGAGAATCTTTTACTTGGAAATTGAAGATTTCCACTTGTAAAGATAGATATTAAAGATCTCTAAATTTATCAGTAAAAAAATGAAATGAAATGAAATGGAATGGAATAAAATAAAATAAAATAAAATAAAATAAAATAAAATAAANAAATAAAATAAAAAATAAAAAAACCCCAACCCCCACAAAAAAGTCAAACAAAAAACCGCAGAGCCCCAAAGCCAAACAAAACAAACATCCAACCAAAAAAACCAACATAAAAATACAATTCTCTAAAGAGAGATTACAACATCAATGACAAAGACAAACAAGAAAACAAAGGCATTAGGAGCTTTAAAATTTAACTTTTAAGTATCGTTGTGTTAGGAACATCTGGGAAGACCATAGCAATATTCTATTCTCTGCTTGCTTACTCCACTCGAGATCATGTGCGTACACACATACAGAGTTACTTTTAAATCTGTAATATTTTCTTGAATTGAGTAATCTCCTTATTTTCTGTTTTTTTCAGATAGATAAAATATATCTGTCTAACATAATTAATTTTGATTTTCTGAAATTGATTTCTGTATTTATAGAAACTTTATTGCGTGAAAGTGGGTTCCATGGACTAGGAAACAAATAAGGAATTAATAAACATATTGTTCTTTCATTACTGTTAAATATTGTTACCTGGAAAAGTGCAGAATGTTTTTCAGAATTATCTCTCTGTTTTTTTCTGAACCATACTCTTATTTATAAAATACTGCAAATTTTTCCAGCAAAAGCGAATAATATAGGTCCATTTTCAGGAAACACTTGCATAACCTCTATATTCTTTTTAGTCTGGAATGCTTGCTTTGAAAATGATCTTTTCTGTCATTTCTCATTCCCTGACCAGAAAACCTGAGGAAAGCCTAATTTCCACTAGCAGTATCCATTGAAAGCATGTCACAGCACTACTTGCTTAACGTAGAAGGTGGAAAAAGGCTTGAGTTCCCTTGAATTATCAGTCTATGTGTCCAAAGTGGGAATGAAATGGCCTAGTATTAAAAGCCTTCAAATAATATTTGATGTTCATAGCCACACCTTCATTGTCAAATCACAGCCAGAGGATGCCAGCTTTTTTGCTGATGGAACAATGAAATACAGGGAATGACTTGTTCTATGGCAAAATTTGTTCTTGCAGATAGAGAAATGCATAATGCTTCTGTTGATGCCTTGATGGGACTACCTAAAAACAGAGGCTAGAAAAAATTAAGAGAATAAAAGCGGTTATATTTGTTGAAAGGCCTTCAGGTACACTTTGGGCAGATGAAGCCCACCCAGGGGCTGCAACCAAAAAGGGACCACAGTTCACAGGCTTTTCATACTTTTGTAAGTTTGGTCCATTTGCATATCAGGGGTTAATCGTCCAATTACAGCTTCAGGTAATGAAGTCATTACCCCAAGTTTGCTTCTCCCCCAGCTCACTTCTGTTTATGTTCCTCAGGGCCTGAGACAGTAAGGTGTCCTTAAGTTTCAGACTTAGAGAGGAATTGTTTTGTCTGACCAAAATGGGAGAACAGTAGCTAACACTGTCTATATGGAGTTTAGAGTTACACACTAAAGGATTGCAGAATTACAAATATATGAAAAATATAAAAGCTAAAATCCTAAGGCATCACTGTAACCCCTGCTTGTTGTTGCCTTTAGCACTAGTCACAGACTGTGACAGGAATTATTTACGTACTGTGGTGCAGCTCTGTTTGTCTCTCCTGAAGCTGTTCAGAACTGCTGTCTGGAAGTTGCAATTCTCATCAGACTTCTTGGGAGTGGTGAGGGCAAAGTCCCTCATATCTTGCCTAGGCATGAAATTAAACTTATCATGACCTGACATAATTTCTGGAAGGGTCATGGTAGGATTTGATGCTCCAGTACACCTGGAAATACAGCTTTCACCCAGCCAATCAGGGCAGCTTTCAGTAGAAACACTGTGACATTTAGGAATGCCTTAATTAACTGTGGGCTCTTAATTTTGCCAAATTAAGTACCTTGCTTTGCATTGATAGATGCAGCAATTCACTCTCTGTAGCATTTACTTCTATCTTTCGCATGTGCAGTCCCTTGTGTGAACCAGGCTGTGTGATAAAAGCTTTTGTTTACACTAGGATAATGTTTCTAGGTTAAAGAATGAAACACTTAAATGTATAAAAACCCCCTGCGTTCAAAGTTCATCACACAAAAATTTTGGAAGAAAAGTGGATGTCATGGTGCAAGTTGAATATATAATCTTCAATCCACTGTAGTGGATTGCCCCTGGCTGGATGCCAGGCTCCCACCAAAGCAGTTCTCTCACTCCCTTCTACAGAAGGGGAGAGAAAATATATTGAAGGGTTCATGGGCTGAGATGAGGACTGGAAGAGATCACTCATCAAATACCATCATGGGCAAAACAGATTCAAATTAGAGATATTAATTGAATTTATTGCTAACAAAATCAGAGCAGGATAATGAGAAGTAAAATAAGACCTTAAAAACACCTCTGGCATGAGTTGTAACCTCCTTCATGAAAAGCATGGGTAGGTTGGTAGACAAGAAGCTAGAAGTCAGAGGGTCCAGCCAGCCATGCCTACTGCTGCAATGGGGAACTGCTACTGGAATGAAAAGCTGTGTCAGCTGAACTCACCATGCAAGAATTTAATTGCTTGGATGCTGTTCAATTATTTATTAGTGCTTATGATTGGCCAAGACTTACCTGTGTAAGGTTGCTGGTCTTTTGTCAGCCTTTCTGTTCTTTAAACAGCACCTGCTGCAGTATGAAGTGGGAAAGCCATGGTACTGGGTTATGACAGATAAATGCTGTATGAAAATATCTCCCATTTCAAAAATGGATTTATTCAGGGTGCAGACATTGTTGGTAGTAAGTCAGAGTACAAATGGTGTGAGCAAACTAACTACTTCTCATAGCTAATATCTGATCTTTCTGCAGTCTGATCAAAGTTTGTCCCCATTGATACAGCAGTGTTTTTTCCTGGAAGGCTCTTCTGCGTCTATGAACATCATAGATGAACGTAAAAGAAAGCTGATGAGGCATTCAAAGTAGAAAGGAACAGACTCTTCCTGCAAAGAACATAAATTTGCTAAACAGACTAGTTCTATTGAGGAGAGTCTCTTGGTTGTCAGTAGCAATCTAAATGGCTTTCAATACAAGTTCTGATAGTTGTACTTCAGGTCCAAGAGAATCATCAAATTTTTAATGGCTGTCCTCAAACTGAGCAGCCTGGACAGCATCTTTTGCTGGTGGCTTAAAATATGTCATCCTTGGCAGATTTTTCCATCAAGTGGCTCATGTACTATTTTTGTTTCCTTTTAAAAAGAAAAAGTTTTTGTGCTAAGTGGAATACATGAATATAGACACTGAGTGAGCGTGCTTAGTTTCAAACTCAAGTGGTTAAAATGTGAAGTGCATGCTATCCATTCATTCCCAAGGAAGTATAAATCCCCTGATATTAGAGAGAGACAAAGCCTTTCTGCAAGGGGGTATTACTGCAGCTGGATTTCACAGAGAGTGATACACAAACAGGCCATGGTTTAATCGGGCATCAAGTACACATTGATATTTCCTTTATGGTTTGAAAAGTAGGGTGTGTTGGAGTTTTTTAGACTAATTTCTGCCATAAAGATACAAATTTTTCTTGTGTCCAATTTTAAAAATCACTCCAAGTTGAGTTTCAAGAGGTTAAAACATGTCTTCAGACAGATGGGACTCTACCTGACTGTTGAATCTGAGGGAACATTCAGGTGTTATAATTTATAATTTATAACTTTCCTGCCTCCAGTGTCCCCTGGCACACTGACTTCTGTTCACATACGCCACGCATAACTCTATTGTTGCAAAGGATCCATGAGTCTTTGTAGCCGTTTTGCCCTGTTTTTGAATATGCCTTGTGTCTGTAGATTGACTTATTAAACATTTAGACTGGGGATTTTTGAAAGTCAACATTCTTTTAAATATAGAGAGGAAAAATGAGCGAACAAAACAAGGAAATACATTAGTCTGTATTTTCATTCTTTCTGTGAAGGAAAGTTTAATATGGCTTGCTTGTCCAGAATTATTTATGTCAAATGGTATGTTGGTGTGGCAAGCATACATACCTGTCTCAAATGAGCCATTTATGGTCACTCAAAGAAACGCCATCATAGATATTAGCAAAAAATGGTTTTAATATGAATTTATAAAAATACAAGTTAATGAAGTCTGATTGCAAGGCTCACTCTATTACTTACTTTGTGGATGAAACATACAGTGAAAATCAAGTGAGAATTGAGTTAGAATGAGACTAAAGATTCATAAAGGTAAGGGAGACTCTCCCATTGAGTGATGAGTTTCATAGTGGACCCCTTGCTTTCTAAACTCGTGATAGAACTTAGATGTGGCTAGATCCAGTCTTTGTCTCATAGATGAACAATGATTTTTACCTACAGGAATCAACTATATGGATTTCATTAATATCAATTTAGCTTGTTATCAATCACTTACCAAGGATCTGTTCCAAATAAGAAGTCTCTCCACCTTGGGTAAGGAAGGATATCTCAGTCTCAGGTAAGCAATCTCAAACTCTGAGAGTCATGCCAGCTTATGGGGAGAGTCACTGGAATTCTGTCCAGTTGCAGCTTTAGAGAGAGTTCAAATTGGACTTAATCATAGATCTGTTAAAGTAGAAACTCTGTCAACCTTGAGGAGCAACCATAAGAGTGGTCTCAGCTCAACAGGAGATCACTGCCATGCAGCCATGTTACCTTGCAGGGAGAGCTCAAAGAATGCTCACTAAGGCTATCATTTTTTTGGGATAAAGTGGTTGGCTTGTTGTCAAAATGCATACAATGAGAAAGGTATGCATGAGAGTTGTAACCGCAACTTTCTTTGTTCCTTGACAAGTGAACCTTGGACAAAGCACACACTCTATTGTATGATGACTGTTCCAAGCTCATATGTATTGATGCTCACTTGGTCCCTCTGCCACTTTGTGGGTTTCCTGAGGGAGATCTTGTCCCAGCTATGGTTCAAGATTTAATCTCCTTTGGAACACATATCAAACTATTGCTACTTTGATAAAAGGTTCAAGGGCATCCATCATACTGCTGTAGTAAGGCTAGAGGCCCTCCAGCTAATGAACCATGACTGAACATGTAATGCTGGCCTCAGCCATGCAGCACTGACCAGCCCATGTGCAGACTGACCCCATCACATCTGCATGGTGGCTGCAGCAGGGCAGAAAGTCAGACCCCCACTGGGCAATGATGTGACTGTACCGACCAGTTTTGACTAGGGGGAGTCCCACCAGAGAGCCTCTTGGATCAGTCCTCTTCTCAGCAGTGGGTCTGTAGCTGGGATCTCTCCTGTTGGGTTGGAAGGCCACCCAGAGGAACTCCTGAAAGTTGAGAGGCCTTGCCTTCTTAAAGGAAGGAATTGTGCATTTAGAAGGTTATCCTTCTAAAACTTTAGAATTCTTTAGTCAGCTATGTAGTAGCAATTTAATTTGACATCCCATATCTGTAATCAGCTAATAATGGAGGTTCATAAAATTTTGTTTGGCTAATTATTTGTCTCAATTAAAAAGTCTCTGCTACAATTAGCTGCACACTCAGTGGAGGCGAAGGTTGAGCATGGCTCTCACCTCACTTTGTTGAATGCATTTGCTGAAGCAGAACAGAGTCAGGAATAACACATTTTCACTCTTATGGAATTAAAAAAAAATACAGATATTAGCATGGGTAAGTTAAACTGTTCCTATAAAGAATTGTGTATATATACATAATCTATTCATATTTATACAATTATTTGTTTTTAATAACTTGCCTCTCTCTGGATAAACTTTTGATCACAGTTCTTAAATGCTATATAGTTCCATCATTGTATCTGTTGCATGATAGTATATTAATTAAGAAATATTCATATAAAAACATATAATTAGAGAAAAGAAGGTTTCGGGAAGATTTGTTTATGTTTTTAAAAGCTTAATTCTGTAATGACATGCTATTTAAGTTTTGTGGGTTTTTTTACTGGGCTGTCATATACTAATACATCATATTCTGCATATGTTTTTGAGAAACAAGATATTGTGATGGCAATGAAAAGCAATTTCAGTTAACTCTTTCAAAAAAAAGGAGAAAAATCAAAAGTGCATTGTATATCTTTTGGGGGGTAATTTTCTGTAGGAACAGACATGTTTCTGATGTGCATTTCAGTTACACAGTGGAAAAAGATCCAAGCAAATTGTTCATTAATAAATGGATGTTGTGTCCCATCAGCAACATCTTTAGATGTGAGGGTAGCTGATAATTCTTACAAATGTGTTACTGACTGTGGATCAGCTTTTCTTTCTGAGGTGCCTGCATAGTGCTGCAGGTTTTCACCTGAGAAAAATGAAAGAGATAACATCTGCAAATTCAGCTGTTACTTTAAATCTGAAATTTACCTGTACTTAATGGTAGCTTCTGCTAAATTTCCTTTTCCAAAAATAAAAACTTCGAATTTCAGGTTTTTGTGAAGCCTGTGTACCTGCTGAAGTATCTGCAAAGCTGAAAGTTGTCAGCTTTTCAAAATATGGAGTGTACCTTTTCTCTTGTTAAGATCACAGGGTCCTGCACCTGGGGAGGAATAACCCTATGCACCAGGAAGGGCTGGGGGCCGACCTGCTGGAGAGCAGCTCTGTGGAGAAGGGCCTGGGGATCCTAGTGGACAACAAGGCATGTATGAGCCAGCAGTGCGTCCTCGTGGTCAAGAAGACTGATGGGATCCTGGGGTCCATCAGGAAGAGCACTGCCAGCAGCTCAAGGGAGGTGATCCTCCCCCTCTACTCAGCCCTGGTGAGGCACATCTGGAGTGCTGTGTCCAGCTCTGGGCTCCTCAGTACAGGAGAGATGTAGAGCTCCTGGAGTGGGTCCAGGGGAGGGATACGAAGATGAAGTGGACCATCTCTTTATGAGGAAAGGCTGAGGGAGCTGGACCTGTTCAGCCTCAGGGAGAATTGACTGAGAAGGGACCTTGTCAATATCCGTAAGTACCTGAAGGGAGGGTGCCAAGAGGATGGACCAAGCTTCTCTTGGAGGTAATGAGCAATAGGACAATGGGCAGAAACTGATGCAGAGAAAGTTCCACCTGAATATGAGGAAGAATTTTTTACTGTGCAGGTGATTGGAATAGATTGTCCAGAGAGGATGCAGAGTCTCCCTCACTGGAGATACT
Source organism: Edolisoma coerulescens (assembly GCA_013397115.1). Taxonomy (NCBI): domain Eukaryota; kingdom Metazoa; phylum Chordata; class Aves; order Passeriformes; family Campephagidae; genus Edolisoma; species Edolisoma coerulescens. The sequence continues at coordinate 642,169 of VWZW01004164.1, read as the reverse complement.
TCAGAAACTTGTGGACACAATCCTGTGCCATGTGCCCTGGGATGACCGTGCTTGAGCAGGGAGGTTGGACCAGATGACCCAGATTGGTCCTCTCCAGACTGACCCATTCTGTGATTCTGTGATTTAACCCTGAACTCTTCTGAATATGACATTAACTTATCCCCATTCAAAAGAGAAATATCTTCAATGGAAATTGTGGATTTGCAGATTTATGATGTTGTGTGTTTCAGCTTTTGAAATACATCATAAAGAAAAAGGCAATAAAGTTATGCTAATCCACAGAAATTGCCTGGCAGAATTTTCCATGAAAAGAGACTGCAGTGTTACTGTTAACAACTTCTCTTTGAATGATTATGTGCAGATTCAATCTTTAGTAAGTTAGGAATATTTTGTTTCATGACTTAGGATGTAAAGAAATGGTGAAATGAAAAGGATGAGCCCATTTTAGCACTAATTATTGGAAAATGCAGAAGTTGTTTGTCATGGAAGTATAGTTAATTTGTGCACATCTGATATGAACTTTATTTTAATCTTTTCTTTCCAGTATATTCCTCATTACTAATTCATGAAATTACAACAACTACACAATGTTAAGAAGGCACTACAGTCACTTTTAGTTTTACACAGAAAGATAAATTTAATAAATTTAGTCACTATCATCTTGGTATCATATTTTTTTAAATATTAGCTGCCAGTTTTTAATATAATATCAGCGTCTATTTTTAAACAAAAGAACTAATGCCTCTATGATAAAGTATGATTTTGCATCATAAAGACTATTAAAAATAGCCTCTTAAGTAATTTATATTGTAGTAAATCAAACATAGTTACTTTCAGTTGGCCTCTTTGTACTACAAAATACATTTAAAAATATACTTGGATCTTAAAATATATCCTGTTGCGCTCTCTGTATATTCTAGTACATTACTTATTAAGGCCATTAAAATTACATTTTAAAGCAAAAAAAAATTAAAAATATTTTTAAAGAACTAATTCCATAACTCTTTTTCAATAGTGATAGTTTGTTGTCTTTCACTAAGAGATGATATTTAATGTCATTTTAATTAATCACCAACACTGTAAATATGCTTATAGCTGATGTGGCATATAAAGTGCTCATATATGAGTTCTTCTGTTATTCTGCATCATGGTGAATTTAGCCATATTATTTTCATGCAAAACATACAAACAAGATTTGCATGCCAGTAATTTTTAAATTTTATTTTTATTTTGACTTTTTTGAAACACCTGCTAAACTGTTGCTAATTGTCATGACACATCAGTACAGGGCATGATGTTTGTTGAAAATTCTTGTCAGGCTGAACAAAGTGCTTTTACTATATGCTATATTTTGCTACATTTGACTCTAGCAACTAGCCCATAGTTTGCACTCAAAAGCTCTTAAGGTCCTTAAATCTTAGAATACTCTTCCTCAAAAGTGGTAGTTAACAAAACTTTACTTTTTTACAGCATACTTTAATCAGATTTCAACTCCCCTAAAAACTGCTCAACTTTGCTTGTTAATAAGCCAAAACACAAAGCCACAAGCTCCCCACTCCCACAACAAAGTTCAGTACAGAGTATGGGGTAGAATACAACAACCATGCTTAGCCCAGGCAAAGCAAGGGAAGATAGAAATAAAGGCAGAAAAAAATAGAGAGAGAGAAGTAAGAAGTTCACAAGTCCTTAGATCCCACATTGGTCCTGCTGCCTGGGTGGTCCTGGGCTGAGATAGTGAGGAAGAAAGCAAAAGAGGAATAGAGGAAAAAGAAAGGGGGCCTGCTCCACTTCCTTTTACTGTTAACCTAGTGCAGCCTCTTATATGAACTATACTTTTTGTGCCATTTTGTTCACAGAGGCACAGCCAGCCCTTTGAGCACTCCTCCAGGGAGTGAGTCAGGAATGACAGTGATCATGTTGAGGATGGCAACAGAGCACAAGTCTCAAGGTGGAAAAGAAAGTTGGTTCGGCACAGCGCTGTTCCACCTCCACAGGACCCTCTCTTCCAACAACAACTTTTGTGTTGCAACTGTCAGAATGTTTGAGTAAAACATGCTTATGCCTGGTCCTCCACACTAATCATTGGAATTGTAGGGGTAATTTAGGTGCAAAATATATCAAAATCTGACTTTGGGAGATACTTTTCAGATATGTAGGACACTCTATTCCCAGCCAAGACCATGTTTTCCATCTAAAAACTACCTACAGGTTAAATATCAAAGTTCGATATTTTAGTCATATCCATAAATTCAAACTTGGAGAGTAAAGTTACAACATAGTCATTTAAAAGGACGAATTTCTTCTCTTTCTCTTCCACTTCCTCCATATTTGCATTGCACAGTTAATATAATGTCTGTGAAATTTGAATTATTTTTTTTCTGTATATTTGTTGGGCCTTGTTTGCACTCATGAAACTAATTTCTGTTTCACAAGCCAAATAAAATCTTTTTTACAGAATAACTGTATTAAGATATCTAAGGTAAAATATAATGCTTAATTATATAGGTTTGGATACTACTACAGCTATATTTATTCTGGTGTTTAATTAAATTTTCTTTTCCAAACTCAAAGGACTCTACAGCAGGAAACTGGTACATGGTCTGAAAATTTGTCTCTATAAAAATATTTTAAACATAGATGAGGTATGAACTCTTTAATTTGAGAACTTCACTTCCATCTGAGATTTAAGTATGCAAAGTCCTTCTGAAGCATGCAGCTCATTCTCTTATAGGCAATGGAGAAAAGTTGACAGTTTTAAAGGACTCTGGGGGCAGAACTTCACACAGAAGACTATGAACTTGTCTGTGACCTGTCCATGGCCTTTTGTAGAACAGGATTGTGCTAAAGGGAGAAAAATGGGGAATGAAATGCCGATCCTGCGTGTGATGCTGTGGTTGTGGTCAAATGGTATGGTACACACAGTAATGTATAACAAGTGGTATACATAATAATGTATTTTTATACTAGTATGTAAGTACCAAAGAATACAGCATAAAAAAGAGCTTCATTTGGTGAAGCTATGTATCTAGAAGAGGCAATCAAAGATACTTAAAAGGACTGAGAGGTACTAAAAGTCAGCAAAATATGCAGTTGTCACAGCAAGCGGCCCGTAATTTAGATCTGACGTAAGCCATCTCTTGAGGCACTCAAGAAAGCAGTTTCACCAAGAATGCTCTGTGTGCCCCATGGAGGACTTGTTTGACTTGCAGAATATGCTACTAATGTCCTCACATGTCAATGGGACGGGACGGGTTTAACTGCCAAGGGCCTCTAGACAATTTCAAATTATTGGTTTAAGTTTTTTGTGTTTCAACGAATTAAAAATTATTCATACTGCCAAAGCCGCATATATGTCTTTTGCAGAAGGGATGGTGCAATGCAGAAACAGAGAAATAAGATGGCTGGTGGAAATGAAATGGAGTCAACAATAGGAACTTTGTAAGTAAGGAGAAGGTAACAGATTTAGCTGTGCTGATTGAAACCAGGAGGCTATGCTTTCTCATTTATTAACAATCTGAGGTTTCAGTATTTATTTCATATCATAACCAAGTAGCAATTTAATAATTTATCTATTTTTCTACCCTAGAAAAAGAAGTAGTTGCTAATTTATTCAGCTTAGACCATCCCACATGAAGCAGGAAAGGTCTAGAATAGTAAAAAATATGTTTTAATGTGAGCAGAGAGAAAGATGACTAGGACTGGGCTACACAGAGGACGTATTAATAAGAACTACTGCTATCATTTATTATGTGAAGTTTCTGTCACAAGATTAAATGAGAGAATCAGAGAATCACAGAATTAACTAGATTGGAAAAGACCTTTGACATCATTAAGTCCAGTCCGTGATCTAACACCACCTTGTCAACTAAACCATGGCACTAAGTGCCACATCCAGCCTTTTCTTAAACACCTCCAGGGTGGTGACTCCACCACCTCCCTGGGCAGACCATTCCAGTGCCCCATCTCCCTTTCTGTGAAGAACTTCCTAATGTCCAGCCTAAACACCCCCTGGTGCAGTTTAAGGCTGTGTGCTCTTTTTCTGTTGCTGTTATCTGGGAGAAGAGACCGACCCCCACCTGGCTACACCCTCCTTCCAGGCGGTTGTGGAGAGTGATAAGGTCTCCCCTGATCCTCCTTTTCTCCAGGGTAAACAACCCCAGCTCCCTCAGCTGCTCCTCACAGGACTTGTGCTCCAGGCCCTTTACCAGCTCTGTTGCCTTTCTCTGGACATGCTGCAGCACCTCAACATCCTTCCTAAAATGAGGGGCCCAGAACCAGGCCCAGAACTCAAGGTGCAGCCTCACCAGCTCCAAGAACAGGGGAAGATTGACTTCCCTGGTCCTGCTATCCTGTGGCCACACTATTCCTGACACAGGCCAGGATGCCCTTTGCCTTCTTGGCCACCTGGGCACACTGCTG
>VWZW01004164.1:622430-637150 GCA_013397115.1 Edolisoma coerulescens | reverse complement strand
ATTTGTCTTAAACTGAACAGTTAATTGGTTAAAAAAAAAAAAAAAGAGTACCAAATGAACAAATTCTCTAAAAAAATTTAAAAATTGAATAATCAGTTACCATAATATAATTGTTCATCACTGATAGGAAGATAAATATATATAAAATATATTAAGAGACATATTTCCAAAAATTAGCCAGTGAAGAAAAAAGCATCATTACTAGACACAGATAAAAAAAATCATAACATAAAAAAAAAGTGGAGAAAAGAAAAAGAGGTAGAGTAAAATTAAGAAAAAAAGGTAGGTACTGCAAAGTGGAGAAATATTTTCTGCCCGGTTCTGAATGTAAAGTCTCCCCAAGGATAGTACTTTCATTACCATTATTATGCTTTCCCTCTTTTATAAATGGGGGTTATGTTTTGCTTTTTTCAGTCATTGAGGACTTCACCTGCCTGGCACAATTTTTCAAAATTGATGGAAAATGGCTTAGCAGCTATGACAGCTCCCTTGACACCCTGGGATGAATCTCATCAGGTCCTCCCATGGCTTGTACATATTCAGGTTCCTTAGGTGGTCTCAGACCTGATCCTTTCCCATACTGGGCTTAGGGTCTTCATTCTCCCAGTTCCTGAATTTGAGTTTGTTCTCAGCTTGGGTAGCGTGGCTGCAGCATTTCCTGTTGAAGACTGAGGTACAGAAATCATTGAGAACCTCACTCTTTTTGTCCAGGGTAATCAGGTCTCCTGTTTCCTTCTGCAGAAGGCCCACATTATCCCTAGACTTTCTTTTGTTTGAAACACACCTATAGCAGCTCTCTCTTTTATCCTCGATATCCTTGGCCAGATTCAATTCTAACTGGGCCTTGGCTTCCTTAACCTTGCCCCTGTCTTCCTTTGCAATTCCCCTGTATTCCTCCCAGGTCATCAGTCCTTCTTTTTACTTCCTGAAAGCTTCTTTTTTTCCTCTGAGATTGCTCAGCAAGTCCTTTGCCATCCATGGAGGAGTCCTGTCATTTTTGCCCAATTTCCTCCTTGCTGGGGTGCAGTGCTGCTGGACTATGATTCTAAACCAAAATGACACTGCTTTCTTATTCTTATCACTTACTGTACATTGATTAATTTAATTACATTTAAAATATGTAATGGATGGTATTTAAAATGATGTTTTATGAATAATTTTAACTAAAATCTAATTCCCAGCCTTAATGTTGACATTATAAAGAAGTAAAAATCAATAACCTAGTAGAGAAATTATTCCTTTTCTCCTTGTTGCAGAAATAAAAACAGATATAAAAGCTAGCAACTTGCATATGAATCCATGAAATTGCTTCAGAAAACTTGCATAGACATGAGATTAAGTGAAGGAAGGAGCTAAATTGTAAGTTTTGGAGTCAGGCATTCAAAAGGGTTAGAGAAAGAATAAGAGTAGTGCCAACATTTTTTCATAGATCATTAAATCATTTCACATGAGGACTTTAAATAGCTAACATAGCTAAACAATAAAGTTAATAAAAATATTTCTTTTTTGGATATTTTATTTTACACTTCTATACATAAAATATTCAATTGCTTTGCACTATACCGATTGATAGCTGAACCACAGCTCAAAAATCTCCTTTGACTTAAAACAGAATTCTGGGTTACTACATGACTTCCATTCTTTAAAGCTGATTTTAAATGGCCCTTAACTGTCTCATCACCAAAAAATCAAAATTCTAATGGCAGCAGAAAATCAAACAATGTCTATGCGTACATTCTGCATATAGATTGTATATGGCTTCTATAAATATTTAGGGTTTTTTTCTCTCTCTGTGGTGGACTGGAACTGGTTCAGTCCTGTCTAAAGGTTGGACTTATCATCAGTGTTGCTGCATCCTGGGGTGGTATGTTCACAGCAAAGGACTCAAGATCACCCTCTCTGTCCACTCTAGCTGTTTTTCTCTACAGCATCTTTACCATAATGCATCTACATTTCAGTCACGTCTGCGTCCTTGTTTCTTTTCTCTTGTATTCCCTTCCAACAGTCTCCCAGTGCACTCTAAGATTCAATGGAAAAAGGTCCTGAGTACACTAATGGCACTCAGAAACAGACATCGTGTTCCCAGTACTACAGTTCCCAGAAGGACAGTTCCTAGCAGTACAGTGATAAGTACACATCAATTTGTTTGCACAAAAGCGCTGTCATAGGGACGCTTCATTTGAAGAAGTACATTATGAACACACATGCAGTTAAAAAAGTAAAGCTTACGGATGTAACTATCGGAATGATAGATCAGTGCTGGAATACAAATTTTTTTCAACTTATGATATAGATGGGACTTCACATGGCTGAGCAGTTCAAATAAACCACCCAGCTCCAGGCACACATGCTTGACAGATGACAAAAAAGCCTCAGCCCAACTCTAAAAGCACACATGTGTTATTTAAACTTACAGCATTCATTTTCTTCCCTGAACTTAGCATTATCATCTTCAAAAAACTCTTGTTAGAGACAAGGTTTTTGTCTTCAACAACAACCATCATCTTCACGTTCATTTGTTCCTTACTAGAACTATGATTTCAAAGTTTATAATTTTGAAGATTTCTTCCTACTTATGATTTATTGAATTTCATCTTTTGTTAAAAAAAAAAAAAAAGAGAGAGAGTGAAAAGTTGAAACACATATCATGGTATAAAAGCCAGCACTTTAAAACAATTGCTAAATAATTTGAAGTGGGACAAAGCAAAGTTAATTTTGGAGGCTTGTGCTTCACAGATGAAAATCAGTCTTAGGAGCCACCTCTCTGCAGATATTGCTTGTAGAGGCATGTTAAACGCCCTACGTTAGACAGCAAAAGCTTATACACCCCATCCACTTGCAGCAGGACTATACCTGTTTGATTCAAAGGCTCCTTTGCTCAGTCACAGAGTCTTTCAGGTTGTTGTTATGCTAGCTTTTTGTTTCTTTCTTTTAGAAGATTTCTTAGAAATATTTATTACAAAGCATAAAATTTTCAAAACACTTAAAGGCCTGCATAAGATTTCTAATATTATGTGAACCACATGTATTTAATGCTTCCAGTTTTTTGTCCACTCAACAAATACTGCAGAAAGTGTTTTTCTGCGTCAAGCTTTCTCTCCAGTGCTCCTCTCTAAAATAGGGAGCTTATTTCAGTGTTGGTATCTCTCTTAGTGTTCCTTCATTATCTGGTAAACCTAAAAACTCAAAACAAAACCAAACACAAAAAAGCAACAAACAGTATAGTTAAAAATCAGCAAAAAAATAATTAACAGTTTTTATTTGTTATTTACCAAGGAAGAACTTCTCCACATTAACTTGACATGAGGGTTGTTTTCTTAGTGTCTATGTAGAGAAAGTAATTATTTCATGCAATTTTGAGTCTATTCAGTTTGAGATTCAACAACTGAAATATTGTAAATGCATTGCTTCACTCTGGCTTTTGATGCATTTCAATGTATATAGTTGGGTCAATTTCAGCAGAGAATCACAGAATGTATCAGGCTGGAAGGAACGACAGTTGGTCATCTGGTCCAACCGCCCTGCTCATGCAGGGTTGTCACACAGCACATGGTACAGGATTGTGTCCAGGCGGTTCTGGAATATCTCCCATGAAGGAGACTCGACATCCTCTCTGGACAATCTGTTGTCACCTGTACAGTGAAGTTCTTCCTCATATTCAGGTGGAACTTCCTGGGCATCAGTTTGTGGCATTGCTCCTTGTCTTATTGCTCATCGCCTCCAAGAGGAGCCTAGCTCCATCCTCTTGACACCCTCCTTTCAAGTACTTACAGGCATTGATGAGATCCCCTCTCAGTTGCGTCTTCCTGAGGCTGAACAGGCCCAGATCCTTCAGCCTTTCCTTGTAAGAGAAATGCTCCACTCCCTTAATCATCTTTGTTGCCCTTTGCTGGATGTGCTCCAGGAGGTCCATGGCCCTGTGGTACTGAGGACCCCAGAGCTGGACACAGCACTCCAGATGTGCCTCACCAGAGCTGAGTAGAGGGGCAGGATCACCTCCCTTGAGCTGCTGGCAGGGCTCTTCCTGATGCACCCCAGGACAGCATTGGCCCTTCTTGACCACGAGGATGCACTGCTGGCTCATGCACGCCTTGTTGTCCACCAGGAACCCCAGGTCCTTCTCCACAGAGCTGCTCTCCAGCATGTCACCCCAGCCTGTGCTGGTGCCTGGGGCTGTTCCTTCCCTGTGTTTGCCTTTGCAGAACTTCAGACAACAACTTGCAACAGATATCAAGAGCCACCAAGATGCGCAAAGATTTGTACAAGAACAACAAAACAGATATACAGGTGCTATATATAGATTATATATATAGAATCCATATATATATTGATTATAATCTATACATATATAGAATTCCCATAGAATCTATATATAGATTATATGGGAATCTTCTCATACACAGAAAACTGTAATCCTGTAATTCACTAGTTAGCAAAACTATGTTATGCTTGGATATAAATGTGCTTAGACAACACAGAATACAATTCAGAGAAAATCTCAAATCCCTTAAGAATAGCTAGGAAAATGAGCGCATTATTAATAACTTCTTTAAAACCATGTGGGGTGATACCTTGTAATGTATTACCTTGATTTCCATTTTAAACTTCTGCATGAGTTCCTCAGAATGATGACTCTATCTCCTCAGAGCATACTGCAGGGTCTTCTGGAGAGTTCCCACAATTATGTAGTTATACAGGATCAACACATAACCCAGTAAATCTTCTAAACTAGAAATAGTAATTTTTTCAAATAGAAGAACACATCCACCTTCCTTTCCCTGACTAAGTCACCTAGACCAGGCTTTGTGTTGCAGAATCACAGAAAAAGCAAACCAAATATTTGAAGAAAGCTTTCGTGCTAGTCCCACTAGAAGAGCATAGTGTGTTAAACTCTTGCAATGGATATTTTTAAGTTTTCTTGAAAAGGAGTTGCTACTGTCTGAATTCCACAATTATTATTTCATTCAGCGCATATCTGCTAAATCTGGGGAGATTCTGAGTACCTTGAACATGCACTGAGATATTTAGACACAATATACAAAGATGTCTATTTTCAAAATGATAAAGATACCAAAGAAAAGATGAACAGTGGAGTATAAGTTTGGAAACCCTGCGTTTACAAGCCATGACCTAGTATTACAATTCATATAGTAATTCACTAAAATGCACAAAACGGAAGATATGTCATGGGAATCATTAAGGCATGGCAACAACATGCTTTTTACTGCTGCACTGCTGTTTCATGTATTCAGAAGTACGTTGGCTGAGGATAGTTAGGCTTCTGTGAATTGGCAAGGGCATGTCTCACCTGACCAGGCTACAAAAAGACAATCTCTTTTAATCCAGTTGGGGATTTCTCCTGTCTGGATACAATCAAACACAATTTTTTCTGTTTCAACATATTCTAAACCATACTTTGCTTTCCCAACGTTTCTGAAAAGCTTCGTTGAGAGGTGTGTCCTATCATTAAAAAAAACCAAAAAAACAAAAAAAAAAAAGAGACAAAAAAAAAAGGAAAAGAAAGAAAAAGAAAGGAAAAGAAAAAGATAAGTTATTTCTAATGAAGTTAATTTGTAAAGAAGCTAATTTGTACAGAACTTCCTGCAGAAAAAGGAAGAGATGTTGATGTTGCAGCACAGGCCTGCCAAATAAGCTTATTTAAGCATGTTTTCTAATACAATGGATAAAACTTGCATAAGCCAGTTAAGTTGAAATGTTTTTCTGCTTTTTATACAAGGAATTTCTAAGTTACTTGATTTCTTTCATAATATAGATGTAGACCCTACTTGAATACTTTTCCCCCATAAACAGACATGAAAATTTTAACAGCATTCTTCAAAATATATTTTCTCTCTCTGAAAACAGATCATTATTTTTCTGTTATTTCTGTCTTTGTTTTAGTAGCTATTCAGTATACCTTCTATCATCCATAAGTTCATTTCCGTAAAATACTTCATAGGACAGAATGTCAGCCTGAGCATTATTAAAAACTTCTTTCTGATCAGCTCTTTCATCCTCATTCTTCCTGATAAGCTGACGAATGCATTGTTGTGCCCCAGGGACGTCACAATATATGGTGTGAACCTAGCATGGATCAAAAATTAAATCATATTTCCTGTAAAGCTGGTGCATCTGTTTGCAGTTCATGCAGTTCACATAATTGAAAGGTTAGAAAAACATGTTTTTTCCATAACACCATTGCCATGCTTCACTAATTGATCTTTTAAAATAATGTCAACTGCTGAGGGTGCAAGTTGGTCTAATCACTTTTCTGTAGGACTTCAGTGGATATTTACGGTTCTTTAATTCTGTGTGTTATTCTGAAAATCTTACCTGTAAATTAATGTATACAAAAAAAAATTTTGCCATTTTTAAGACTATAACAATAATAAACAAAACTGTAATTTTTTTCCTTAATGAACTTCTTAGAAAACACATTAAATAAATTTTCATCTTTGAAGAAATAGTATTCTTACCATCTTGATAAGAGATTTCAAGAATATTAGCACTGTCATTTGAGGTTTCATTGCCTTGTTAAATCTCCTTTCACTTTGTAGGAGCTCAGTGACTTCCCTCTCTCGTTTCTGTAAAGATTCTTGCATCTCTTGCAGGATGGTGCGTGCTTGCCAAAGATACCCCTTTTCCATTGACCATTCAGTCTTCTCTTCTTCATTAACTACCTGGAGGCAACAAAGATAACTCTTACACACTAAGTCAGGATCTAGATTTTGATTGCTTCCATATGAAATTCCCAAGATTTTAATGATAGAGAAAAGCAAGTGAAATGTTGAATAGGACAGTTTCTTTGGTTCCAAGATTCACAATATTGTTTCTATAATTCATGGAGGTGGATACTTAAAAGCATTTTGTAGTAAAGTTTCTATTATCAAATATATAATGACAGCCATAGCACACTATCAGTGATTCCTGAACCAATGAGTTTGTTTCATTATTGTGATGTTTTAATCATTCATCATAAATGTATAATTCTCAATCCATGTATATATTTGCACACCGAAATTAATATCAGTTAGGCCCATGGTTGATTTCAGCTTTTGCTAGAATCAGCCTGATTGTCTTTGAAATATCTGCAGTAATCCCTTAAACAACCAATTGCATTTCCATTTTTGTGCTCACTTGTTCTGTTTTTAATACTAAAACCTCTGACACATCTGAATTTTCTCCTTCTGCCTTTTCAGACTTTTGCTGAAGAATTTTTATCTGGAAATTCATGAGGTCTTGCAATCTTTCCACATGTAGACTGATGTTGTGTAGTTCCTGTAAAGCTGAATTGAAAACAATAGAAAACCAGGTAAGAATAACTTCAACTTTAATTTATTAAAACTCAAAGAATTATTAAGGAGTCATGCTTTGTTTTGCTTTACATTTCTGAAGGAAAGGGTAAAAGTGTTTAAATAAAACTACTGAGAAATTATGCTGACTGTAAAGAACATGGTGTGCTAAGGAGTTTGGAGTCATTACAGACAGTACATGTAGCTTCAACATTCTTTTATTATTCCACCTGCACACACAGTATTGAAATGGAAATACTTATATTGACTTCAGCTGGTATGCAGCTCAGTGTAAACAAAAAACCAAACACGAAAAAAACCAGAAACAGATCAAGACACTCTGCATTTCAAACACTCACACAGTGTGTGCTGGGTATAAAGATAATCTATCTTTTTACACAGGTTTTCTAGAATCCAGACCTGCAAGACAAGAGAAGGAGAATAGCAGGAAATCAATGTTCTACCATTTTTCATTATATTTCCTTGGGGAAAATAATCAGTAATACGGAAATAATGTTGTTGCTACTTCTGTGTATGGCCTACACAAATGGGCTATTGACCAATAATTTTCTTGAAAAGAAAATACAGAAAAAACCCCAGAGACTGCTCAGGAACTAGTGTTTTCACAAGAGCCTGGGTCAAGGGGTCCTGTGCTTATACTTTCTTAAGCATTTGTCCACATTACTGAAATGATAATAGAGACAAAAATGTTTGATTCTCCTGAAACAGTTGAATAACAAAAGTTTTTGGAAGATTCCTATGGCAGCCCGGCAGAAAAGGTTGTGTGCCAGCATTATCTGGCCTAACAGAAAATACTCCTCCTTCCCACAAGCCTTAGAACACAGTATCCTCACCACTTTTAACTCTTTATTATAATACTTTTGCTAAATTTCCTTGATATTTAATAATTAGGTCAAAAGATTTGTAAACTCCACGGTTTTTTTGCAGTTTACCAGTAAGGCACAGGGTATTATAGCTGTGGGCATGCCTCAAAGTGTTTGAAAAGTGAAGACCTAGATTTTAAATACTGATGCCATGCAGAACTTAAACAGAAGGTGGTGCTACGTCACTTGAAAAAAGAAACTAAAAAACTTGCCTGAGATCTTCACTCAGAAATCGTACAGCAATCTGCATCCAGTTTCACGAATTACAAAAGAATCTGCCTCACAGACGCCGCCCCCAGCCCCCTTCCTCCCCCACCACTCCCCACCACAAAGCTGGGTAAGATCTTCCTGAATACGTGTCTTGGAGAACCGCAATGAAAACTGGCTGTAACAAAGCAATGTTGCAAATTAAGGAAGAATTGCAAATTAAGGAAGAATTGCACATATTGAACAGAAGAGAACCCTGTGCAGAAAAAAACGAATATCAGGTCATGCTTACCAATGCTACCTATTAAAAACCCAACAATTTTTATTTTTTTACACTTATGCTGTTAATAAAGTCTCATTATTACAGACAAATTTGGAAAACCTGAGGAACCTTAGACAGTTTTTCCTGGGAACTACCAAATGAGGTAGTTTTGCTGCTGTGTCAGCCGGCTGAAATGCAGTATTGCAATAACTTAGACAACGAGAAGGTTTTGTTGGTTTTTAATTCTAATTGCTAAACAAAGCAGAAGCAATGTGCTGTACTGTAATTTTAAAATTCTTCAAAAAGAGACAAAATGTGGAATGCAAGAGAAATGACCATCTAATAGTTTTTAGTGGAAAGAAAAATATAGTATGACTAAACAGCATATGTTATCTTGGTTGCTGTTTAAAAGGTGAAAACCTGCATGGATTCTCTGAAAAAAAGGAAGGCAAGTACATAGCAATTCAATCTTCTCTGACTTAGATATACATATCTAAAGGCAGACAGGCAGGCAAACAGCACACACTGGAAACAACAACATCATCTGACTCCAAAAAGAAAACACAAACTATGTTTCTTTACCTTCTTTTCTTTCCAGTTCTCTGTTTGTTGTTTCATTTGGTGAAGAACCTCTTCCTTCTCTTGGATCAGTTGTCTGTTTCTTTCTCTCAGGTTCTGAAGGAAAGAAGGCAAAAGGGATTACAATCTCAACACCATTTTTCAGACAGGGATACAGTTTGAGGTTTTTTGTTCCACACCTTGAAAAGTCATAACATTTGGACCAGGCTGATAAGGCCTGTGGATCTTGCACCAAAAAAATTTAAAATTCCTTATTTAGCGACGACCATCTGTGGCAAGAGGTAGTCTGATTCTAACAACCTTTTCTAAAGACTTAAACACTCTGAACCTTTTCCTCAGTGGCAGAACAGAAGGAGGAACAGGATAAACCTTAATATCTATTCATCACCAAATGAGCAGCACACATCCTATATATTCTAGGAATATCCTTCACACTTTATTTACATGAAAGGAAAGCTATTTCCAAGTGCATAGCACAGTTAGGTCAAGCTAACTGTATACTGTAGAAGGCTTTATTCATCTCCAGAAGGAGAAAGATGTAGCTTATTTTAAAATAAAATTTTACAGCTTTATAAACTGTGTGTCTTTATTTAGCTGTCTGTCCATAAGAAGAGAGCATTAATTACAAGGCCTGTTCCTGCAACCTCTGTAAGCACCTGCCATGCTTATCCCTGCGTAAAACAGTAATACTTGGTTACCTTAACTGTATCTTTCCAGTGTATGTTGCTCTTGTTCATCAGCTCTTGGTAAGCTTCTAACTGGGATTTCAGACACCTCATTTTCTCACTATAATGTTTCTTTATGGTAGTTATAGTCTCCTCCTTTATAACAAAATATTATTGATAAAACAAATAGTGAATGATAACAGAAAGTCAGGCACGATTAAGAAAACAGTTTCCACAACAGGTTCTCTTCATTCTCTTTATTCAACGTTTTTTATTGTCTGCAAAAATGTATTATTGATCCCAGGAGATTTGTACTATCATTCATTGAAGATTTCAAGCAAAATTTACTGTTAAATAATATATATTTTGTGTATTTTCTTCAGAAATAAAAACCAATGCCTTTCTGAGAGCAGATCACAATTAATTTACCTGAAGCACAGCCAAGCAATTGTAAAGAAATTGAACTTAGGTCAGAAATTGAAAGTTTGGAAGTAGCATTAAAAAAAATCCACATAGCAACCAAAATGAGAGCAATTCTGAGAAGTAAGATCATTACAGGCCCTGTGTTTGCGTCACTGCCCAGGAGGCTGCTTCTTGCTATGCATCTGTGTTCTTCCCTTTTCTTTCTCTTCCATTAGTGACCTGCAGTCAGTTGAAAGTGGAAGATGTGACTGTGCCAGGGTTACATTCCTGCCAAAGTTCGGAAATAGACTTACACTGGTATTACAATGCTTGTGCAGGTGTGACAATCTGAGAATAAGATGAAGTCTTGTTCTTTACCAAAGGGTATTTAGCCTTTGTACACTACACACAGGAAGTTTTCTTGATTTTACTTGACAGTCAGAAGTGTTTGTTCACTTCCCCTTGATGGCTTTAGAGGAATTTCTGAATCTCCTCTTTCTGTGTGCCCAGAGTAAACTTTAATTGTGTGGAAAACATTCCTCTTCGTAGGAACTAAGTGCCTGTATTACTCTGGATCAGAAAAGGAGAATGATGTCACAAATAAACAGAAAGGTGACGCTGTAACAGCAAGAAAAGATTCCGGAACAGAGTAGCCAAAGTTGATGTAGATAATTCCATCTTTTGGGAGAATTATTGACTAATGGAATGCAGAAATGCTTCCACTAAGGAAAGAGAGGTATTGTAGAGTTTTGGTCACAGGAATGGCACCTCTGGATCCTCATTGTCACCTTGCAGGAGTTTACAGGTGAAGAGATTCTGCTATTCTGTAAACTATACTGACAAAACATTGCAAAGCTAAAGCCAAACTAAGTACAAAGCAGACAAAAAATACCCACCCAAAAAAAAAACCCAACCAAAAAAAACCAAAAAACCCATAAAGGCAATTCAGTTTGGCACAGCTCTTTGTAATGCAGTCATTCTTGAGAGGCACAGCCTACAGAAATGCAAATGTTGTAACCATGGTGTCAGTCATGACATGAAAGTGTTATTTAAGAGAAAATTGTAGTAAAAAATAATTTTAGAAAAATCTCTGCCATTGTGCCAGACACAAAGTAAAACCAGACTTCACAAAGTTCTACGAGAAAATACACTTCAAGATACAATGATATTATTTACAGAATGGTACGTGAATGGAGATGTAATTATGAATGGAGTAGATTTTATCCCTCTGTATCACTTTGATTTGTGGTCAACGGTGCTAGTGCTCCACAATAATTACCTGCTTTTCTTTCCTTATATCATCTAGTTTTCTGATTATCTTCATGTGTCTGTTTTTCATTTGCTGCATGTCTTTTACAATCTGTAGAGGATAAAGGAAGTTATAAACTCAGAGCACAAGCAACTCCAGTTGTAATGAACCAGAGATAAATAGTCAGTAGAACTGCAGGCCAAAACTTTCAGGCTTCAGTAATAGAAAGTATGTTATGCTATTGAATAAAAATCTGTGAACAACTTGAAATGGAATTTCTCTTTTGGTCCTAGCATTGCACCTCCATTTTTTCCTTTTTAATGTCATGATCTAAATAGAATATGGAAGACATAGTCATAATCATTTGAAAGTTCTAGAAAAAGAAGAATAGCATTGTGAGGCCAATAACTGGGGAAAAAAAGGGGAAGCAGTGGGAAAGATTTCATTTTTGCATTTAAGCATGAGAAAAACAAAGTGGTTACAGAATATACTCTATTTTATTTTGTATTTCATTAAAATAATTTGAAATCCTACAGAATTGATATAGCCTTCAGGTACACTGGCATTTTTAATGGCTAATAAGAACAGATGTATACATCAAGGACAGACAACTTGAGTGTTTTCCTGTTTGAAAATGAATCATTTAAGCTTTAAATTGCATCAGGTTCCTTAGTGAATCTGTTTAATTAATTTTGTTTCTAATCCACTTCATAATAGTCACCAAAGGAAAATTCCACCAGCTCCTGTCCTAGCTGTCCACTTTTTTTTGACATACTTGTCTGGTAGGTGCAATGTCAAATTACACCAACAACACTGATATGTAAATGAGACTAACAGATACTGCTCAGTCAATTACAGCAGTAATGAACATGATTATATATAAATTATAAAAATCTAGAATTATTCCACAGATTTCCGTGGGTTCCACTCTTCATTTAAGCTTCATGTAATGCAGATTCTGCTGACAGTGAGCAGCTCAGCCAAATTAACCAAAAAGAATAAAATCTCAGATTATTTGTTGTGGCTGATGCATTATTTGAAAATAGTTGTGGTTGTTAGCACGGATCTACATTCTAAATCTTTATGAACATTTACAAGCAGTTGACCTGGGAGTGAGGAATCTCTACCATCTGACACTGTCACAGTTCAAATGACGTAAAAGTAACAAAGCAGCAATGCAGTCTTGAAAGATACTCTCCTATTTACCCCTCATCCAAAAAAATTACTGTAGAAGTAGAGGAATTTTAAAGAGACACAATTTAAAGGTTAAGACACAAGAAAAGTCTCTTTGAGGAGACGACTGAAAAGATCCAGATGGGTTTATCCCTCTCATCACCCACAGAAGCCTTAGTAATTTGCCCCAGGTATTTAACTTGTATCTTACAGCTAGCTCAGCAGTCTGTGCATAGCCTGCACAAAAGAAGTCACCACTGAGCTTTTTTGACTCATAATAACAGGCCAAGCATACAAGACCATATTTAGTGGAATAAATAAAGCAATGAACCCAGAAAACCATGACATATGAATATTTGTATTTATTTTATATATATACATATAAATGTGCACATATGATGTTCCATAACTTAAAAATGGCTAAGTAGAAAATAAAAAATTATTCTAGTTACTGGCACCAAAAATATTGTAATAGCAACAAAACCTTGCATTTCCAATCAAATACCACTTCCAGCAATCAAGAATTATGACAAGAAATATATAAGAAGGCAAAGGTTTCCTCCAAACACAGTTACAAGGGAGCTTTTATCTTCACACACCTACCCAGGAAAGGCATTTAAGCAACCTGCAATCTGACCTAAGTTAAGATGGCATTTTGATTTTACTGTTTGTATTTTTATATCAATATTCAAAATTTAAATGCAGGCTTCCAAATTGGAATCAAAAAAACAACCTACTGGGGAAAAGAATTGTGTGAATTGAGTTCATACAATGACAGTGATTATGACAATTCATCCAGTTTGTCGTAAGAAAAGAGATGCTTGATTAAACTGTCAATTTTTTAAATATTGTAAACTATTCAACCATTGGGGGCTTTCTTTGAGGGAAGGGGATGTTTGTTTCAGGTTTATTTACCTTGATGATATGTAGTGTAGCTAAGCTGTAGGGAATATATGGCACTTTTTTGGTTGTAGATTCCTCCAACTCAGCTGCTTTGTGATCAGTATCAGCACAAACTCCAGATGTGGCAAACTGATCTAGTGTAAAACAAAATTTACCTTATCAACTAAAATGCACAGCAACTTCACACGTATGTATTACATTTTAAATTTTTTATTCGAGGCATCTTTTTTTTTTTTTTCTGATAACAAAATAGGCTCCTGGGAGGAGAAATACAGCAACTCTGACTGTCAGGTTTAATTTCTGGACACCATCACGCATACTGATGCTGTTTGACAATTACTTTCCCTGAATACTCTGATATTCATTACTTACTTATATTTATGTCATTAAAACTAAAAATTAAAAACTAGGTTACAAAAAACCATGCAGAAACATGTTGCCTCTTCAGAAAACTAGCTTTTACCTCAACTAAGGGAACACTTTACATCCTTGGAAGCTACCTTTTACAAATTATTTGATAGACCCATTTTTTTATCACAGTACATTTAAATTTTTTTCTAATATTCCTTTTTGTTAAATAAGAATATAAAATTACTTATTTTTTTCCCCAATCAGATCTCTCTGGCTTAAAAATGTAGCTGACTCCCTATTGAAAATCATTTTAAGTATCATAATCCTCAACCCACTATCATAATTAACTAACTGGAGTATAAGGTCAAAAATACTGATGTAATTACCTCGAATAGACACTTCTGTATATCTAAGCTAAGGAATTTTATTCAAAAAATCCAAGCAATTTCATTCACTCAGAGCTCACATATAAGGGGAAAAAAAAGAACCTCCTCATTTTGTTTAATGTATTGTGTGTTCCAGAAAGCAACAATAATACTTGCTTTGTAAATATACCTTTTTCTTGTGTTCTGTCTTCACTCCATCCAATCAGGGAATTCAGAAATGACCACTTGTTTATATTCATTCCAAGCTTGTGCAACCATGAGTTTCCCTTTCCATCTGTTAAAAAAATTCAGGTGCTAAAATATTATGAAAATCATTTACATTCTTGCACTGATTCTTTTTGGGCAAAAAGTGTTTTAAGTAATTAAA
>VWZW01004164.1:559859-622406 GCA_013397115.1 Edolisoma coerulescens | reverse complement strand
AAAAAAAAAAAAAGTGAGACTGAGAAGTAATTGAGAAAGGCACAAGCATAAGAAGGATGTGTGAGGACTTGTTTGAGACTTGAATGGTTCCACCTGATCCTGAAAACAGAGATATTGAGTGCAAAGGCTACATTCTGGACTTTTTTCTCATCTTCCGTAAGAATGTTTTCAAAATGTTACTTTGAAAAATTACAAAGTAAACTGGATTTTGCCCAATATCTTGGAACATGTGTGTGTGGGGGTGTGTGTGTGTGTGTGTTAAGAGGTGGGCCTGTATCACATTGTTAGATGAGGTGTGTCCGACTCAGGTTTATTTATGAGAATTCTGGATGCATGCAACACTCCTGCTGAGAGAAAACCAAGCCACAACACTGTCAAGTGTTCTGGTGTGAAAGAGGAAACAGTGCCTGAAAGAAACCCTCTGACTCTTTGAATTGGTCAAAACAATTATCAGAAATTAAGAAATTTTGTGCACTGAGGAAATTTATAGATACCTTTCCTGAGTTCCTAAAACAACACTCATTTAGTTAAATACTGCAATGATTTTGTACTAAAAACCATCTGTCTCTGCACATTGCTTTTACTAGCTGTATTGTAAGTGGATGCACCATTTTAAAATACAGTCTGTACAGCTACTAGATGGAATCATCAGATCCTGTTCAGGTACAGCCAAAGAAGTCCTGTTTTCCAAGATCCAATTTTGATGATGTATAAAATACGTAACTAAAATACATGTTGTAAAGAGTACCCTTGGGTCAAGCTATTCTTTTTCTGAATTCATCATTTTCATCACAATACATTACATATATATTTTACATATATAAAAATATTAGCTTCTGTTCTGTGAATTATGTCATTGAAGGACACAGACTGTCTATAGAACAGCTAGTTTCTAAAAGACTTGGCCTCTCACATCTACATCCTTTTGGTTCACATTCTGCTTTCTTTCTACCATCTTGGAGACTCTTGGCAGCCCTTCACTTCACAGTCCTACTTTAGGAAAAATTAGCCACTAATGCATCAGTGCTTGCAGGCCAAGAGCATAGGCTCTATCTTTTCCTTAGGATAAAGATTAATCAGACATCCAGATTTAATTTCTGACTTAAAAAATGCATTACTGTATCATAATTATGTACTACTACAACTATTACACACTGATGCAACTGCAAAGTTTGTCTTCAATCTAGACAGACCATTCAGAGGAAAAATATTTGAAACTCCTTCCAGTTAATTTATGAATGCTAAAAATAAGTCTCTAGGTCCTCTATTTAACTTAGCATTTCACAGAGCTTGTGACTTAAAGCTACTGAACATCCCTTTCCACACCACTCATGCGGGTTAACTCACACAGAATTCTGTGGCGTGGGAGGGATGAGACATCTGTGACAGTTCTTTCCATTTCTTTCCAATGCCACAGGTCAGACTGCTCTCAAAAGGCACTCTGGGTACAACAGCTCCTTGCAGTTTAATTCCTTTACAATGTAAGGCTCCTCAAACCAGAGGTCTCTCCTTTCTCAGGTCACAACTAGAATAAAAGCATCCAGCACAGACTAGGCAGCCACATAACTATTTCTGAATAACTACAACTGCACTTTTTGACAGTTTTCAGAGCGGTTTCACACTTTGTTTTAGAAGTCACAGGTGTAGACCATATGAAAAATCTAGTCCTGTTCTGATGGCTTTAATTTAAACAGGTACAAAGCCACTATGCATCTGTTGTACACGAAGAGCTTGAAGATCATGTCCATAACCCATAAACTGAATCATGACAGGAACCCTTCCACTCAGTCCCTACTGACTTTTATCCATATGCGAGCTATGTCAGCACTGATGACAATGTGGACTATAATGTTTATGCAGTTCTGCTTCTGTGACACCCCAATACAGATACTACCAATACCTTTTGTGGAAAGCAGTGAAGTACAACCTCATTCTGAACATTTGAGGCACAACTACTACTTACCCTCCTCAGGTGGGTCTTCCACCACAACACTTTCAATCACACATAAAGGATGCTCCTGTATGATCTCTGAAGAACCAATCACGCTGCCTGGTAGAAGAACAGAGGAGTGCATGGTGGTCTGTGGTTTGGTTTCAGGATCAGTTTGTACTGAAT
Source organism: Edolisoma coerulescens (assembly GCA_013397115.1). Taxonomy (NCBI): domain Eukaryota; kingdom Metazoa; phylum Chordata; class Aves; order Passeriformes; family Campephagidae; genus Edolisoma; species Edolisoma coerulescens. The sequence continues at coordinate 620,290 of VWZW01004164.1, read as the reverse complement.
CTTTGGGGACTTGCCAGCCTGAAAGGTCAACACTTTGCACCCATGCTTCTGGAAAAACAAGCAACATAATTATTTTCAATAAAATACTAGGACAAGGCATTCAATTGAAAGTCTTAAAAGCAAATTTCATGAAACAAGACCAGACTTGGATTATCACACCCCAAAATGGATTTAAGATTAAAATACTGCAAAATGTCAGCCAATTTAATTAAACCTGGGTGACTTAGAAACTGATCAGAGCGAACCTGTATGTTTGGGTCTTTCCTTTCTGTCTTTGTTGAAATCTAACATGATTTGGTGATTTAATCTTGGTTTGACTGTCAGACTTAGCTGAATTAGTAAAGCATATTGAGGTCCATGAAATAAAGTAAACATAATTCACCATCTATCCTGAATAAAACATGTCAGGTCTCATGAAGCTTCCATCCAAAAGCAGATCTCAAACACACTTTTCAATGCAAAACTCTTGGCCAGCTTTTGTCTCTGAATACCTCTAAGAAATTTGCTTCCTCTTTGTGATCAATTTCTGTTTCCCCAGAAAAAGGTTTTCTTGATGAATTTTAAAGAAAACAAAGATATTTACTAGTGAAAAATCTTCCTTTTTTCTCTTTTTTTTTTAATACCTTGCCAACCTCATAAGTTCCATAGAGAAACATGCTGCTTTTCTAGCTCTTCAAGGTTCATTGGGCAGCCAGGAAGAAAATGAATACTCCATTCTGAACATGAAATACAAATGCCAGGCTTTTTGGGAAGCAATCATAGCACACGCACAGGAATGAAAATGTAGGTGCCTATAAGTTCAGCAACTGAACTCATGTTATTGCAGAGATTTCAGCTATCTGGCTAGTGGTGTCAGCACTGGGACTTGCTCACTGCCTGTCAACATTGCACAAAAAGTGTTAAAGCCTTCAAAAACTTGGCTTGTGCTCACTGAAAAGGCCTGTAAATTACACTTGCAGAAGTAAATGTGGTCATAAAAAATGATGATGATAGCAAAGTTATCACTGAAAAGACCATGGACCAGTTGAAGTTCTATATAGCTAATGAAGCTGACAGAATGTTTTCATACGGCAGATTGAGAAACGCAGCTCAGAAATGCAGTATAACAAAGATCAATCTGGCTTAACTAGTCCTTCCCTCCCACTATCACCACAGTTCAAAATTTTTTTTATGTTTTCCCAATCAATTTAGTAAGTAGCACTATCCAAAGAAGTGGCACAAGAATATGTTCCTAGATTGATACCAGATTCTGCTGCGGTTTAAACCTGTCTAGCAGCTCAGCGCCATTCAGCATCTTGCTTGCTCCCCCACAGTGATGGGTGAGTGCATCAGAAGGGTGATAAAACTCATGGGTTGAGTTAAAGAGAGTTAATAGTAAAGCAAAGATCTACATCCAAGCAAAACATAATAAGGAATTATTTCACTGCTTCCCATTGGCAAGCCCATGTTTAGCCATCTACAGGAAAGCAGGGCTCCATCACATGTAACTGTTAATTCTATAGCTCTAAAAGTTCCTTCTTCTTTCTCTTTACTCTGAACTTTTATTGAAGTGCACAATAGCACATGGCACGGGATATCCCTTTGGACAGTGTTGTGGTTTAGCAATTGTACTCCTTAGCTCAGTGCCTGCACCATGACTCTCCTAAACCACACACCATTCTCTCATAACATAAAACAAATGCTCTTTTAATAACTTTGTGTAGAGAGCCTGTCTGAGAGTAAGTTTCTTTTTTGCTTCTTGCTACAGCACTTTCTATTGATGCACAGACTCTCTGCTATTCAATATCACCCACAGTGCAAGTGCATGCACCAGGCTTTCATACAATGACATCAGTGGACCGAGCAGAGCCTGTCCCACCCTCTGTGCTCTGATGCAAAACAAAGAACAGCACTGTGAGAGAGGACTGGTGGGAGTGTCCTTAAAGTGAAGTTCATTAGAACAGCCAGAGCAGAAGAGAAGACCATTGGTTCTGTGACTTGGGCAGATGTATAGAGTGTTTCTATTTCATCATGCAGAAAATGGAGCATGAAACTTGATGTGGATAGAGAGTAACTGTTCTCCCGATGTCCTGACAAGCAAGACCACATTGTTTCCCTTTGTTGCTTACAAAAATGTGGAACTGTCATTTTTATCCCTGCTGCTGATCACTCTGAGAATCAGGAATGTAGCAACGTGGTTGCAATATTCAGTATAACTGAGTGGTTAGAAAATGGGCCTTTTGAAGCTTCATTTCTTGTTTGTGCATGGAATAGTGGCTTCCTCTCCTATTTACCAACTGCCTGGATTGTTTCTGAAGTCCATTCCTTCCTCATTAGCACTACATCCCATTGGTATCAGCTGATAGGAAGATTCATACCTGGATATCTTTTATAACTCCATCTCACCCCCTGAAAGTGATTTAGCAATGAACTTTGACAGTGTATTACAAGTTAAGGCTTGTTTTCATTGTTACAAGCTACAACTCAGTTCTTTTCCAGATGGAAATGCATTATGCAAACATTTTCTTTTTACTCTGTCTGGTCAAACCACATTTTTATCTCTAACATTCTCAGGTTACACTGCCTTAAGTAACAACCTTGCCCAGTTGTATTGCCCAACAGAGCTGACAATCAAACATGTTTAACTTGTTATTCTTCAGTTCTGGTGAGAAGGTGAAACAGTCAGTCAGGATATATGTGTGTATATATATAGAGTATATTGGCAAGAAGAGAATACATGACAGCTATCATCTAATAAGTTGCCAATATGGAGCAAAACACCTGTGTCAGCAATTAATATTCCAGCTTACTACCACAGACAGCAAAGCTTTTCTTACTGTATTGTGTTGATCTTTTCTCTTGAATATGAAAATAAAAGCCTGCATTTGGTATTATAAGTCACTGAGATGGTGGAGAAAATGCAAGAATCTAGATTTAACTTTCCTTGGAAAATGACGTGTGTTTGTGTGTCTATTGATAGACAGAGTTGTTCCTCCATAGTGGTTGGACCTGAGATTCCATGGTATTCCCAGTCTGCTCATCCATTAGTCAGCTGCCTGAGTCTACAAACAGACCGCAATGCCCCACTAATGGTGCTTTTAATTTCTAATTCGGACATGGCAATTCAGTGTTAATCATTATTATTGCATGTAAATTCTACACATAATGCCTGAGAAGTATGTTTAACATCTGAAGAAAAACTACTTTTACAAATATGTGTGGGAGGGCCTAATATGAGGTGAGAGAAGACTGTTCCCTCATGATTTATGGACAGAATATGCAGGTTGCATAGAAGAAGCTGCAAATATTCCTCATCTTTCCCTCATACTGCTTTTCAGCACCCTGCTCCCTAAGGTGTGGCAAGAAAAGCCACTCTCAATTTTTATTACAGGCTTTGCATAACTGCTCATTTATTTTTTAATTATACACCGCAATTACAGAATCTAGCCTTCTGCTTTCACTTACCCTAACTGTAAACGCATACTTAAAAAAGTCTCAAACTATCGATGATTGTACATGCTAAATATTCTACTTTTTGAGACCCAACCTTGGTTACTTGCTGGCCCTAAAATATGGACACATTGAGGCCAGAAAAAAAAGTGTATCAGAAAAAAAAATGAAGCCTGAACAGTCACCATAGTTTTTGTAGGAGGTAATCTACATAACAAAAATTGTTTTAAGAGTACATGAGCAATTTAAAGACAATTTTAGGATGTCACAGTTAAGATACATGTTATCTCTGTGGAAAATCTAGGAGGAAACCCACAACTTTTGGCAATACAATTTTTTTCTTTTGTTGTGACATCATCATCTCTTCTTTGAGGCAGAATCCTCTGGTAAAACTGATTTGCTTTGCAGATTAATTTTTTTTCAGCAAACAGGAGTTAGGATTTCAAGGAAAAAATAAGCAGCAGGGATGTGAGACTTTGAGCAAAGGTCTAAGTTTGCAAAAAAAAAAAAAAATAGTCCTAAATAAAATAATGGTAGAAAAGAAATTACTTAAACCATTTTTAACCATTTATTAGTGAAAATCTTTTATGTTTAAAGTCCAATTGAAACTCCCTTTCCTTAAGTTCATTGCTTCCTGTCCTACAAACTGATCATTTTTGAAGATTTCTGAACCCAGTCTTCTGAAAAAACTAAAGATTCTTACATTATTAGACCATCATCCCACTTTTCAGACTTTCACCAGAAGCCACATTCATCAGCCCTTTGACGATTCCCTTGTACAATCTGTTTTGCTTGTCTTCTAAGATTGCATTTCTTGAAATGACATGAATATCATGCTGGAAATACTCAGTAACTTGTTGAACTGTGAAAAGTCAGGCCTATTTTTCTAAAAAATCACAAACTATTTGTAAAACCTGCAGTGACTTTACTTAGAAAACCTTAATTTACCACACTTTTCTAAATGTTTATCAAGACACATACACAACTTTCTAAATTATCCCTAGCATTTGAACACATATTTCCTAGGTTAGCAAGACAGATTTTGGAAAATAATTAGCTGTGTTTAAAACTATTATAATTTATTTTTTCTTATCTTTCTGCTATGTAAATGACTTAGCTCTTTTGGTACATATTTCATATGCATGAGTTCTTTCCTCGACTTTTTCTACAACTGAGAAGCTGAAAAAGAGATAGTTGTCCTCTTCCCACTTTTCACTCAACTGATTTGATATAACAGTGGCCTGGCTCCACCCTTCCACTCTCAACAGTTGTGTGCCAGAATGTAACATACACAAACATTTTTTGTTTTCACTAAATAATTCCTAGGTCCTAAATAATTACCTTCATCCATGGTTATCCGTCTGTTTCTCAGTGTTTCCAGAGAGATGAGAGTTAACTTCTGGTATTTTCTGAAAGCCTCCCACACTGTGTACATAAATATTTAACCTGCAAAAAAATGCAAGAGCCTCACTAGGCAACAAGATACCTGCAGAAAGTAAAATACAGACAGATCAGGTTTCTTCTCACTGATTCCTGTGGCAGGCAATGTCTGTTTTGCCAGCAGACTAAAACTTACTAGATGAAACTCAAAGGTGTAGGAAACTCAGCTATAAGTGAAAAAAATACGGGCTGGTGCTATATATCTGAAAGCACAAATACCCACAAGATTAGAAGGGTTTCACTAGAATATTTTACAAATCTCCACACTTCCTTGCTTTAGCTGGAAGAGCGTGAAACATGATTCTCTTTCTACACTTCCAGTAGCAGTTAAATTGATAGAGATCTAGGAGATATTTTATACAATTTCAGCTCTAATTTCATGTTAACTGAGTGATTAAATAGTTCCAGGTGAAGCTGTTACTACATTAGAACAATATTTGTCCTGCTTTTCACGATTTTTTCAAGGAAGTGTGTTGCCATTTCCCTTCTCTCCTAATTAAAGGTAAAACAAGCCCACATTTTATCACTGCCTGTACCATTATGCTGCGACTGGCCTCAGCTGAGACAGGCAGGTTATCATGGACTGTAAGGCAAATATGCGTCTCTCTTGGAATAACTCCAGGTACAAAACTTCTGATATATTCCTTTATTAAGATGAACAAAACGGCAGCAGAAACAGAGGGAAGCAAGTACTATTCAGCAATTTCAAAATAAAATACAGAATGCAGTGCTTGCAGGCTGATGTGATCCAGCCTAGGCAGGTGAGACCAGAAGCTCAGGGTTTCTGCCTCACTGCTATTGTTGTGCACCCCACCCTTATGACAAAAAGGACTTGACTTTAGATTGTAGTACAAAAGGAAGGCTTTTGGTATCACTAACTCAACAAGCAGTTTCACTGTGAAATTACAGGAAGCAGCTTCATTGTGAACCTTCATACAAATAATCCACAGCTAATTTAATTTCTAGGACTGTTTTCTCTGCTGTGCTAATTTGAGTATTTTATAGCTCCACTGGGATGTAAAGAACACAGCATGAGATGGGGACCTATATAAAAGACTTCTTTAAGAGAGTATTTTTCTTTTTAAAAAGGAACTATTTTGTGACTTTTCTTTTTATGATTACAAAAATATAAGGGGGTGCTTTTGCCTTCCTTCCTCTTTCCTCTTATCACAAGGGGAAAAAAAGAATTAAGAATGGAAAAGGAGAAAAAGAAACAGTAGAAAATCAGCCATTTGAACAAACAAAGGTGCTCGATTTTAAATATTCACAATGTTATAAAGATAAAACCATATTTAACAGATCATGTTTCCAAATTATTTTTTACAGTAAAAATGATATAAAATATATTAGCACTACAACTACTGCTAAATGAAGAAACTGGCAAAGCAAACAGAAAACACCAGACTCCCAGCTGTATTTTAATGCAGTATTTTAGGTTTCTACTTCAATTTTTTAATGTTCACTGTAAAGTTTCTTGCTTTGTTTAATCTTTGAGGGGTGTGTAATTGTCCCAGTCTTGAACTAAAATGTGACTGTGCTAGCTATTAAACAAACACAATAAAATAGATTGGTAGTGCCACAGATATTTCGAGATCACTCCTTTCAGTATGTTTGTTTTGGCTGGTATTATTGCTAATTTTACTTTAAGAAGAATCTTTACCTGACAGACCTTCTTTACCTTTTTACTTAAAACACCCTTCAAAAAATCCCTACAGTAATCAGTTACACTATATGTCTTTTTCTTAAATTAACATCATTGAGACTCGCTCTTCCACTCTTGTCTCTTGTATTTTGTTATCCATAATAGTTCATGCATAATTATGTTAAGATAAATTTCTATGGCTAGGAGTTTCATGTTCCTCTTTGTATATTCCCAATGATTCTCTTGAGAAACTTATAGCAGCTCCAGGGATAAATAATTTACTCTAGTATAGAACTGGGCTACATTTGAAATGTTGTCTCTGCACTTTTCTCCTTTGAGGAAAATCAAATGCAAATCAGGCTCTGAGTTTTGTAGCTTTAGGCAGTTATATTGTGGAAAAAATTACAACAAATACAAACATGCCTTGAACCTTTTTCTCTTTAAAACAGAAACAAGCTTAAAGTCTTTAAAATTTCCCATTAATAACTGTGACTTTCACCATGTCACCCCTTGTGCTCTAGTGGTATTTCTTCCTAAAGAGCAGTCTTGAGGCAATCCAGTCTAGAGTAAAACTGAAACAAAAGAACAGGAGTTTTCTGGGGTTTTAGCTGGAAACACAATAAAGAATTCTTGTTTAATATCACAATACAGAAGTCTGTAGGAAATCTCCTGGATACAAATTATTTTGCTGAAAGTCAACAATAAACTTATATTTAAATTGGGGAAAAATCACATAAAATGGAGGAGGTCAGAAAAGAACCCCTTTTTCAAATGAAATTCTGCACCTTAGATTTTTTGCTATCAGTACTTTTTGTGAAGTTTGAGGGAAAGGTACATGAAAAGCTTCATTTTGTCTGAGATTAAACTATTCTAATGTTCCATAGAAGCAAATCAGTTATGCAATCACTGACTAATTGTGAATTAGTTCTGTCACTTAATTTTGGCAGGTAAGCTACTGAGTGAAATAGTAACAGCCAAGCAGTCTCCAAAAACTCCTCCTAACCACAAACCACCCCCACTGATTCTGGAAACAAGATAGTACAAGAGTGAATGGAATGTATAGTTTCCTCAGGTTTTTATGACTGTTCTTACCACACCCTGTACGTAGACAATGAGCAAAACATGATTTATAATTATGCACTTATTATGTAATTCTTGTTTCTTCATAGTAGTGGGACCCATATCAGGGCTATGCCATTCAGAACAAATATCACCTTCACTGAAGTGATTCTGAAGATTCAGAGCATGATACTTGCTCCTCACTGTAGACAGGGAATAAGATATGTTTTATTGTTTTAATCTGGATACTTTTTGTCACTAGATCCACTCAATGGTATGTATTTCAACAGAAACAACCAAAGCAGCATGGTTTCCTAAGGATATATTTGTAATGTTTAAAATTTAATTGTCTTTGAAAGAAAAAAACGACTCAAGGAATGGCAGTAGATGTAAAGCTACTTCAAAGAATCAATTTCAGAATGCCAAATAATCTGGGAAATCCCAGATGGCTAAATTCAACCTGCATATTGCAGTACCACAGGTGGTTCATCTGCTGATTAATTTTTTGCTAATTAGTGTTGTCTCTTCTTTCTTTGAAGCTACAACAACCTAATTGTGCGGCAGGGTTCAGTCTCTTGTAAATCAGAGGACTGCTCATTGTGTTTCTTGGTTTCCCTAGAAGAGGCTGCCCAGTTCCATTCCTCCTAAGTTTAGCTGTGACATACCATCAACTCTTATTTTGGTTTGGTGTTTTGAGGGGGAGGATGTTTGGAGGTTTTCTCCTTTAACGGCACCAACCTTTCCACAGCATTGATACACAGTTCAGTTGGTTAAAGTCACTTGAGTTCCCTTGACCTGAGTGACTCCTGTGTTATTATTTCCACCCTCTGATTAGCATTGTGCACTGCATACGACAGTAAAAACCTTATGCATTCCCACTTTGTCTCGTCCCCTTAGTGCTTTCTCCTGAATGTGCATGGAGTTTTACCTTCCACTGTAATTTACTATTTTTGTCACAGAATCATCATAAAACAGGTCTGTTTTGCTCTACTGTGATTTAGAGGAAGATTTGTGTAACAAGGATTTCCAAAGCTTTTTTCCTAGAGGCTTCCTAGAAGGTCCGTATTTTCCTCATACAAATTGCTTTGGCACACGGTTATAGCACTTTTTGTCTGGAGGGCAGCCTGATACAGTGAAAAGCTCCTGGAAGTGTTTCTCTATTTGTGCCCCTAAGATGAATTCCTGCTTAAAGTGGCAGAATTTGAGTTCATTTAAACTGAATGGGATTTCTGGCCAAGAAAATGATGTTACCTTGACATGATTTCTCATGCGGCTACTCTGCCTGTTTCCACGAGAGGATGGGCTATTTTTATTTCTCTGTACAGAGGGCTGTTCACTAACATTTTGTGTCTTCTGGATAGCCAAGCCATGTTTTACCATGAGACGGAGAATATCCCATTAAACTTCTAAAAATTTATGGAACTACAGAAAGATATTTACTGCAACTAAGGGAGAGCAAGTATTGAAGCTAATTATGGAAGCAGGTGCATGTTTGATTAAAGCATGGAATTCCTGTTGCCTGAGAATTATTGCTAATTTTGTATTTCATGAGGCAACAACAAAATGCAAATCCACTTTAAAAGACAGAGGTGTTAAATATTTTATGCAGTGCAAATACAATTAATTCTTGTTAGAAAATTCCTCAAAAATATTTATGAATTATTTTGAATCAGAATCATGATGCAAATGCATGTTGTCCAATCTCTTCCCTATTTACAAGCTTGCAAAGAGGTTCAGAGCTGAAACATGATCTGAATGGTAAATAACATATTAATGAAAATAGAACCTTTAAAAGAGAAGCCATAAGAGGTAATACGCAGTTTTGAATGTGTCCTATTGTGTCTACTGAATATTTTTTTTTTGTTTAAGCATGAAGTAAAAAAGAAATTGTTTTTCTAGACTTGAAGCCATCCAGCCCATAATATAGGATCACAGGGATAATTGCGGCCTTACTCTAGATGGACCTCACTAGAATCATGCAGATCAGGTGCAAATGAATAGATAGTGTAGCTGTTCTCACTGAATTTGATATTTAATCTCTTGTAATGCTAAAGGAAGAGATGAAGGCCTGAGGAGGCCTTATACCTCAGTATGCAGGAAAGATATTTTTCTGAATAATGTAACTGCAACACGCTTCCTGAAACAGGATTTGTACAGGAATTGGTAAATATGTGTCAGTAAAAACACTGCGTTATCTCTGCAACATCTTCTTGTAAGTAAGGAAGTATCACTGCCTTCAGTAGGCCTGCTGTCACTCACACATGCTCTTGGATCTGTGTCATCGATACGACTCTCTATGTTCCCTGAAACCTGAGTGCAGGTGCTACATTGCAGGTCCTGGCTGCCCAAGGAAATCGAGTAACGGGTTTCACCTCGGTTTTTTAGGAAGTGGATAAAAGCTACTGAAAATAAACAAAGACACAAGGGGCAAAAGATGAGAGAGGAAGATTCCAGTTGGCTCTGGATTGCTGTCAGATGGTTCAAAACGGATGGCTGTCCTGGTCTGAAGCAGGTAGAGCTCTGTTTTGTGATATATTGCCTGACAGTACTCTCAGGAGCTCTTTCAGGAAAATGCTATTTCATAACAATGCAATTTGTGAGCATCAGTTTTCACTTAAAATTTATCTCATAGGCAGTCTGAAGGTCATTTGTAAAATAGGGATTTTCGTTTACTGTAGGTAGAATGGTCATTTACTAAATTTCCCCAACCTTAACTCTTCTTTAAGGCACCTTGGGTAGAAAAAACACAGAGTTACAGCAGGTTGGTAGCAGCCTCTGAAATAGATTTAAGGGCTGCTGATCTCTCTCTCAAACTTCATGAAAATTCCTGACTCATTTTGCTATCATTTCGTGTAGGATGGATTACTTGGGAAAATCCCATCTTCCCAACTGAGCTGTCATCACTAGCCTTAAGAGAAATATTTGGCATGGCCAAATCTGGCAGTTTATCAAATGTGACCATTTTTCTTTTCTATTTTCACTGAACATTTCTGTTTCTCTCAGCAGCAACTGCATTCCATACGACATTGAGTGTTGTAAACAAACATATTTATTTTTGTCACTTTTGAGACATTTAAGCCTCTATGACAGTGGCTGCATGCTCTGCCACTTCTGAATAAACAATGACAACTCAACAATAAACTATATGCAAACTGTTACAGCTTTATGAAACAAATGATGGAGTAACAGTTAAAAACTTAACAATAAACAACTGTTAAGAGCGACATCCAATTAAATGGATTTTTTAAAGTGGCAGAATTTTGTACAATAAAGCACTGTAGTGCAGATGGTGACTCAGCTGAGCTCCAGGAAGACAGTGAGTCAACATCTCTCCACGCATTAAGAAGGAGGAAAAGCAAATGCAAACAGAAAAGCAAATGCAAACAGCTTCTGCAATGAATAGCAGCACAATGCCTTCCTGTGAGATCACTCTGAAGGTGGAAACATGGGCCTGAAAGACAATACAATTAGATTAAAAAAAACCAAAAAAAACCAAAAGAACTAAATCAGAGGTGAAAAACTACTATGATAAAAATGGGATAATAATCTGATTAAGGAAAAACTGTACTAGAAAAAAATGTCAGCATGGAGGAGTGTTTTACTATACACTTGTAGCCCTTGGCCATGCTCGTTAATAGACAGGGGAAACAGTCCCAGAAAAAGTGTAAAAATTTTGGCCAAAGTGAATAAGACTGAGCCAAGTGAACTAAGACTGCTAGTGTCATTCTGACATGGAATTCAGGAGGGCTAGAGTAATCTGAACATCACACATCATAATTAAATAAACAAATCAAAATACAACCTGACAGCTTGCTCACAGTATCACTGTCAGCTAGTAGGCCCCTTCAGTTATTCAGTTTACTGAATAACATCTGAAATACTTTTGTCAAATGATATATTAAATGTACCGAGGGAAAGGAAATAACTAAGTATAGGAGAAAATTGCTCTTGGAGAGTCAGGCAGGCTGGGGACTCCCTGGGGGCCAGAAGTGTTCCCATGGGGGTCAGCAAGGCAGGGCCTGGCAGCCCCTCCTGTCCCATCACCCCAGCCAGGACCAGGACAGCTGGGGTGGGCTGTAGGCAGCCCCAGCTCCAGGCTCTTGGCACCTCTCAGGGGATGGGAACATGACAGCCCATCAGCCCATGGGCTGGGTTCCACTTTCAGTCCCAGCCCTCTGTAAGGCAGCAGGGCAGTGACTCAGGTGGGGAACGAGGGCTGAGGTTGCTGCTGAGGGCAGATCCTGGAGCTGGGGTGGCCTGACCACTGTGTCCTTCAGCACTCCTGGAGGTTCTCCCCTAAGCTGGTGGGATGGGGACCTCCTGGGCTGTGATGAGCAGATTACTGAGCACCACACACTTGGGGGTACAGAGGAGGATGTAAACTATGCTGGAATGTGCATGTGTGTTGTGTTACATTTGAGACATTTGTGAGGGTCCCCTCTAATAATTACCATCAGTCTGTTTCTCTTCCTCCTCATTTAATTAATTGTTAAACATGGGTTTCAAGGGCAGACTGCATTTCGTGTGTGCCCATGTGGGGCAGATCAACCATACTGGGGGTACCAGTGGGTTGCAGCAAGTCAGCAGAAGGAGGATGAAAGTCTGCTGGGAGGCCTGTCTGGCCATTGCAAACACTTCTGGTGCAGCAAGAGGTATTTCTTCACTGGGCATCATGTTCCAAACCAGTCTGAGATGTTAGTGATATGCATGGTGCTGTGCTGGTCTGGCTTGGCAAGGAATTGCTTGCAGAAAACCACTTCTAGCAGATACAACCTCATGTTGTGCAAACCACTCTCACTTTGAACTTCAGGGTTTAATCTGGTTGTTTCAACCTCTTTCTGATTAGGTAGATGCCAATCATTGCCCTTATATTAACCCTGCCATTTTCCACAAGTTTCTTTCTAAGAAAAAAAAAGTTATTTATATTAAATACTAGACATGTTTCATTCCTGGGCCATTTCTGCCATGGGTCCATGTGCAAAAGAAGCAGAGCTAATGGCCACCAGATCTCAGTGAAGTGAGGACGCTGCCTTGACTCTTCACCCTTTTTCTCTCAAAGTTTCACTGAGCAAAGATATATCTTAATGTATTCACTTTGAAATGATATCAGACATGACAAAATGTGAAGCGAGTAACCCAAGTTTAGTTTTCTTAACATTTAATCATATGATGCCAAAAGATTTATGGCAATTTTTTAAAGTAGGGGATGTGGTCAGGGCAGGAGAAGAGAGGAGAGCTACCATGGCTCACTCATTTATTGTCTTTTCCCCTCAGAAATCTGCACATACTTTTGCCAGCACATAGTTTCGCAATGACTCTTATTTTTTTTCTTAATGTTTCTCCATTTTGGGTGGCACCCAGATATAGCTGCCACAGATGATTACTAGGGCTGTGGAAACACTGGTTGCTGGGTGGGGTTTTCTGCAAAGGCTATAAAAGCTTTGAGAGCCCTCTGCTCCTTTACTCCTGACTGTGCAGCCCTGCAAAGCAGTGTTTGTGAGTAAGGTAGGATTTTGTAGTTCATTACTGCTCTCTGTAGACTCAGCACACTTTAAGAATTGTATGCTGAATTTGTCAAGTGACCTGGTGCAAACTTTCTGTGGGCTGCATTTGCTGTCAAGGAAAAAGAGGGGTGTGGGCAGGAGAAATTCTTTCCATTTTGGAACCTTTTACACAAGGGCTTGGACAATTATTGCTTTTATTTAATGCAATTAAATAAAAAATGGTTAAAACTTGAAAAACAAACTTATTTGGAGTTGAACATTTCATATACTTTCTTTCTAGCTTTTTAGTAGGCTGCTGTAGAAATCTGTGGTAAAACCAGAGTTCCTAGGAAACTACTATGCTTTGTGTGTAAACTTGAAAAATAGAAACAGCTGTTGTTACTTCAACAACAGTTTGTTGCTTTACGACTGTTGAGGAGACATTTCTCATGAAACTGGTGAGAATCAAATCTCTTAGAAATCAAATCAGAAATAACATTTTAGAGATCAAACCAATCTTTTAGAGACATAAGAGCAAAATCCTGGTTTTCTGACTAAGAACTTGGCAAAGCCACGTAAAAGCTGTATCATCTGGGGTTTGTTCTGCTAAATCTTTCCATAGAATTTTACAAGGATGAGATGGTTTTTCTCTCTGATGTTTTCTTATTCGGCAGACTTTCCACTGCAAAGTAAATTACTGTGCTAGATCTTCTGCCTGTTTTTCTGACAGGGTGTCATGACTGTAATTTACATCAAGATCCTGGTATCAAGCTTTTGAAAGTAACCAGATGTCTGCCATGCTTCATGATAAGGTTAAATAAGAACAGATAAATGCTGTCATTTGACACAGACTGTAGTGTAAAAATCTAGTTTGTGTCTTTAAATATTTCTAATAAGGTATTTTCTCAAAACCTTAAAAAGTTTTGATAGGTCCAGATCAAGGGTGCATCTTCGGGGGATTAAGAGCCAGACAGAAAGCAATATTGTGGTGATTTTTGTGAAACAATTCAGTCTGGATGTCTGTCTGATTTTTCAATCCAGTTGCAATATTGATCATTCCAATTGGGAATGATAAAATGCATAAAACCCACAATATTTTTCAAGCTGAGAGACATTAACTTCTTGATCCTCTTTCCTTTTCAACGGGACATTACCAATTCCAGACTGGGAAGTGGGACATGTAGCCTGGACAATATTTTATTAAACAGAACAACTCTCAAATAGGTACCTGGTATGGAGTAACCAGAAAGGAGCATCACACTTTTCTGTGGTACCTTCTGTTTGCTCCTCTCAGTATGAACATGCTTTTTTTTCTCCCTCTTTGCTTTCAATCTATGTCCTGAGCATAAAAGTAGACAAAAATGTGTGACAGAAAGCCATCAGTTCTTTCAGTCCTTTTCGTACTATATTAAAGTAATACTTGGACTGAATGTGTCCCTCCTGGGTAGAGGTATTGTTTACGTGATCTCTCTGCATTTTGGAGTGGCAGGAGACAAAGTATTGGGTAAGACCTTGTCTCCAACAGGGGGCTGGCTATCTTCTTAGATTCCAGTCTTCTTTTTTCTTACCAGCTGTAGTTTCTTCCAAAGGAGAAGAAGAGTTTCATATGTAAATTGGTTTCTTACCTTGCTAAGCTAATTAAAGCAGACTAAGGTCTTTAGCTCCTCTCAAGAGCCATTGCCTACTTTGACTTATATTCAAATTGCATCATTTGTTTACTAGATGGATCTCCATGTCAGTGTCTTCATTTCAAAAGAAAAAACCCCAACTTTTTAAAGTTTTTAAGGCACAGACTTTTTTTCTTACTGTACCATTTAAATCAGAAAAGACATAAAGTTTTAGAGGCTTGATAAACACAATTTAGTGTAGTCTAGTAGCCTTCTGCTCCAGCCAGCCCCAAGGGCAGCAAAACATTTAGAGCTTGGTGTCAGGGGTGGTGTGGGGATATGTAGAAGAAATGGATGTGTTAGCAGTGCTCCCTGAAGCCAGCTCTCCCTGAAAACTGTTCTTTTATCAAACAAAACACACCTCTTCTCAGATCTGGTGCAGGGAGACTGAATCCTTTTCCACATTTTGCAGTGGTTCTATGCCCTGTGGATCAGTTAGTCAGCAGGCATACCAGTACATGTCAGTGTTGATGACTCAGTGCACCCAGGGGGGAGATTTTAAAGTGCTTTAATCCCATTGCATACGGCCTATACGTGTGGTGTTAGAAAATGCAGCAGAACTTCAGGTACCATAGTGCTTCATCTGCCCTTGTTAACTTCTGTCAGTACAAGAAGAGTGCAGGACTCACTCTGACAGCTGGAGAAAAGTGCTGGTTGCAGCTGTGATGTAAGCGTGCTTTTCTGGTCCTGAATAAATAGCAGGTCATAAAAGCTGGTCCTTAAATCTGACTCAATACTCCATCTGTTTTTACCCAGTTGAGACCTACTCTAAATAACATACAAATACAGATTTTTAAGTCAGTTTCAGTTCTTCTGGCAGCACAGGCAGAGCTAAATTCCTTCCTGGGGGAAGGAAACAAAAGCAAGAGTTTTTTGGGGAAGAGGGAATATGGGTGGCTCTTGTCTTGGAGAGGAGTAGTAAGGAGAGCTGCAGGCAGGCTGTGAGAAGTATTTGTCGCTTTGTTGGCTGCTGAACGTGGAAGTAAGCTTTACAGTTCTGCTGTGAGGGACAGAAAGAGCTGGACTGTAGCTACACTCCTTGGTCCCAAACTTGTACTGATGCAAAAGATTGGTCTCTGCCCTTCCTGCAGGACAGAGGGGATGTGTTAGCACCATAACTAACATCATTTTTTATTATGATAAAAGCCCCAAAACTGCAAATAGAATTTTGTCTCTTAACACCAGTTTCAAAGTCAGTCTGGTTTACTCAGCAACACTATCTCTAGTTACTGCTTATATGTATGCTTTAAAACCAACTCTTCCCTACAGTTTGCTGAGGAAGAGTGTTTTTTAAAAAATAATCTAGTTAAATAACCTTATTTGATAAACCACTGATTCCTTCTTTCTATTCCCTCACTCTTTCAGTTAGCAAACAGAATATTCCTCACATCAACAACAGAAGTTGCTATGAAGCAACGTGTTCATTATTTTTGAGTACTTAATGTCACATCACCACCCGTTTTTTCCTTTTCTTCATAGTCACTTGTGGAAAAACTGGGTGGATTTTCTATTTGAGTGGCGAAAAGAAAAAATTACTTTTATATCCTCTTCTTAAATTGGTAATGCTTTATTATTATAATGTAGAAGTTGTAGGAAATATTTAAGAAAAAGCAAAGTATATAAAAGTATCCATATTTACTCATCTTCCTTAGAAAATGTATAGTCAAAGAAATTACATGAAAGTATATTTAACAAGGGAATATCTTTTTTCCTAACATAATACACAAGAACTCCAACCTCAGTAAATGATGAAACAAGAGCACTTGTTTACCAGTGAATTTCAACATGATCAAACTAGATGGGCATAGATGATAGGTTAATTAATGAGAAAGATAGACTGGTTTCTAGTAACTTCCCTTTGTAATTCAATGCTGATGCTAATGTGTTGATATAAGCACATAGTACTACTGCTGTTCTAATCCAAAACTTCTGAAAGTACCTAAGCGTGCAGGGGTGAACAAGCAGCTGTGGAGCATCACATCACCCGTGAAACATCAAAGCTTCCCAGAGCACAGGCCAGTTACCACGTGGGACATGGATCGCTGCATGTCATTGCGCTAGAGAAGTGATTTTGGGGGTGGGAAATCTTGAGTTGCGCTGGTGCTGAAAATGATGAAAAATGGTTGTATCTTGATGCATCTCTTCCTAGAAACTCTGTCAACATGGCTATGGTATCAGAATTTCTGAAGCAGGCATGGTTCATGGACAATCAGGAGCAGGAATGTATTGTAAGTATTATTAACTTTTGAGAGCATCATGCTTATTTTCCTGTACTCTTACAAGTGGTTTAAAGGCATTTAAACATCTTTCATATTTGCAGATGGAGGAAAAACAATGGCAAGACTCCAGCAGATTAGAACTGGAACCCAATTTTATTGCAGTGTATAGTCTAATGTAGCCATGTAACCTAAGAAGTCTGCTACCAGGTGAAAAATTGCTCCTATTTGCACCTATCAGTCTAGTTATCAATTCCTAGGCAGAACTAGATAGTGTGATTAAACTGTAATTCCCAATGGCCAGTCATTCACTAAAATCAGCTTCTTCAAAGTAGTAATCTGATGCTGAGTTGTGTGAACGTGTAAGAACATGTTCAAGTAATGTATGTGAACAGAACAGGGACTCTTTGGCTGAGGTATAGGAAGCCATGAGTTGGAGCCCAGGAATGTCAAGGAGGAAGTAAAGTCACTAGTATATATCCTAGTTTTCATGTCACACGTCATGCTTACGGTGGAGCAAGTCACAGCACGTAACAAAAAGCCTCAGACAATGAGTACTGTTATAGATTAGAAGGGAGGGATATGGCAGTGAGGAGTCAACAGCTACTGCACTAGGATGATGTGGAGAATCTTTGTGATAATGAGGTGGAGATACTGAAATGAAAACAAGGGTAAAGCAGTACACTGAAGTCACACGAGTTCCCTAAAAAACTTTCATTTGGAAACAAAATTATATAGGGTAAACTTCAGTAAGCAAAAGTTTTCTGCTCTAGGCCCCTGTCAATTTTATAATTTTGAGTCCACAACATTTTGTGCATTAACCTTTGGCTTCACCATCCTATCTCCCTTCCATTCCCAGGGTCCTGAGACGTTCTTGCCTGTGGTGGTTACACACAATTTTGTATTACCGGTAGATAAGTTTGGCATGGAAACCAGTACACAAAGGTTAGCCTGCGAGATTGAGAAACAGGCAGTGAGACAGTCCCATTCCTTTGTTGACTTAGCACACAAGACACAATGGTCTTTTGAAAAGTATGCAAGAGACTGATTTAAGTATACAGTCTGTCTGCTCTCACAGCTCCTAGTGAGGCAATTGTGTAGGGAGATGAACATTTAATTATCAGATGCTAGAAGCATACAAAATTCAATACAAAATGTTGTATGTAAAACATGTATTCATAAAACCTTGCCCTTTCTCTTGGGGTATTTTATTTTAATGCCAAAGGATTAAAAAAAATTAAAATGCCTTTTTGAAACAAGAAAAAGAGTATAGGTGATTCTGAATCAGACAGCTAAACTGCTGGTGTCTTCTAATAAAAAATCCCACCATATATCAGAAAAATGGGAATTTTGTATGAACATTTAATCCAAGAATCTTGGAGCATTTTGTAGCTTCTGTAATAGTAGTAGGTATCAGTTATTTAGTGCTGTTGAGTTATAGGTCCTACCAGTAACTTGATGTGCCATGTTGCTGACATAAGGCAAGCCATGGGATCTGCTGTAGGGTTCCCAGAGGCCTTCAGACACTGACTAGAGAGTGCCCTTCTAGGAGTAGATTCACCAAAACCAGATAGTGGATAATGCTTTGTGAAGACTGTGGCTTATGTCTAAAGTTTCAAAGAAGCTGGGCAACAAGTCTCCACTTCCTTGTAGGATTAGGCTTGAACTCTTCCCCAAGATCTTGAATGCAAGAAGCGTTTGAAAGCTTAGGTATGAGTCAGCTGAGGAGACCCTTAATGTGATGCACAGTCAGTTTGCATAAGATGAACAAAAGAAATTAGCACTTTACTGGAAGTATCTGTAGGATTTTATTGTGGGTTTAGAGCCTTGAAAATTTGGGCATAATTTCCTAATTATGACAGTCAATTATTCTCTTATGCAATCCAGCTTACACTAAGAAATAGGTCTTCAGGTACCTAAACCAATTTATGAAGCACTCTCTGTTTAATATAAGAGCTGTGAGAGGAATAGATTCAGTGCATATCCATTACTGAACCCGTTCAACTATCTGTAGCTACAAAACTCTATGTTTCTTGATGACAAAAGGCAATCCCAAAGGCATAGTTTGTTTGGGCATCATATACTGCTTCTATACAAAAATATTCTTTGGTATGAGCAATTCTTTTTTTCCTTTTTTAAATTTTATTTTTTATTTTCCCTCTGTAGAAAAGTTCAAAAGGTGGCCATGGAGTACAGTCATACCCAAATTTTGATCCATCAGCTGATGTTGCTGCTTTGGACAGAGCTATTACTGTAAAGGGTAAGAGGAGTAAATATTTAACTTGCTGCATTTCATTGCTTCTTCCTTAGGAAATGTTGAGAATAGCACTGAATAAAATACCAGAGCAAGAGGCAATGGCAAGCAGGAGAAGGGCCTCTACTTTTAAAAGCTTGGAAATACATTAAATTATGCCACTTGGTGAAGTATCCCAGCTCTTTAATAGCCTGGTGTTGTATTACAGTTTCAGACCTTATTGCTATATTAAAGTTCTTGAATATGCTGAAGGAAGTCTTGCAAAAATTGAATTTCTAGGGAAGGAAAAAATACTGCAACATACCATACTAACTCTTTTTGGCTTGATTTCCATAAAATTCCTGTGAGATGCAATGATTATGCTATTGTATGCTTCTGTTACATTTCTCTTTTTTATTGAAATTCACATTTGGCACTTTGTCTGTACTTCAAAAATAGTTCCAGTTTGACTTACTGAGATTAAATGAATGTGCCATCTATTTTCTTTTTTAGTGTGGGTTTCTGTTTGTTTGGGTTTTTTTAGGTTTTTTTCAGGATAGTGGAAGATCTACACTCAGAACACTTTTAGACTTTTTGTATGAAATTTCTGTGTCCTAGAGGGATCTATTTATTTGGTTTCTTAGCTACATCACTAATCTTGTGAGTCTGTAGTTGATTACAGCTTTTCCTTTGGGTAAACTTGAGTTTGTCAAGAAATCAAAATATGACACTGGCTAAACAATGCATATATTTTGAATATATTGGGATTTTGTTTGGTGATTCATAGGTGTGGATGAAGCCACCATCATTGACATCTTGACTAAAAGAACAAATGCTCAGCGTCAGCAGATCAAAGCTGCCTATCAGCAGACTAAAGGAAAGGTAAAGTGTATTCAAGCCAAGGTTAAATTTTCACCCAGAATACAAATGTTTCTCCTGACTCAAATGGTATATAGGAGTAGAGGTAGAATACTGAATAGGACAGGAGAGTTGTAGGACCATAACACTGTTCCCCAAGTACACCAACACTGGTATAGGGAGGGGTTTCTAGTGTTCTCCTACCTTTAAGGAGTAAAACTGCTAGTCCCTGGAACTGAGAAACTTGGAAGTTACTGCCTGTTTCTGCAAAGTGTTTCAATTGCTCTTGCTCTTCCCTATTAAAGATTTTCTCCAGTTGGACCTGTAATTCTAAATTGAAATTAGTTTCACAGTTGGCATACCAGACATATGGGGCATTTGTTCCTTGGACAGGGGTTCCTTTGAGGGTAATTTTAAAGGCCAACTTAGGAAGTAAGTCTAATATCTGACTTTAGCCTAGCTTTCCTGTTCATGTATAGGAAATCTCACCTGTGATTTTCACAACCCTCTCCTCCCTCAGAGGAAGCTCCAGCTTTGCAATTATATTTTTAAAATAATTCTATTAAATGTATAATGTCAAAAGTTCGATGACAATAATGCTGTTAGATTATCAGATACCTTATTTCTTGGCACACCATCAAAAGCAGAACAAAAGTAGCTATGGACATAGTGCCTGTTTCTGAAATTATCTCATTGGTTTAGGTATCCTGACTAAGCAGGTTGACATTCTCACTCTTACAGCTACAACCTGGACACAAACAGAATAAGAGTACTGGACATTTTTACATAGGTGGCAGAATAAATCAGATTTTTAATTTTTTTTTTCACTCCTCCTAAATTTAGGTCAAATTAGAATACAGCTCATATCTTCAGGACTTGTGGGTTTTTTTAGGGTGGTATTACATATTTTCACTTCAAACTCTGTATCCTTCATGCAATAAACAATGAATTCAAATGTTTCACAAATAAGCGACTCAGTCATAATTGTAAGAGCAATATGGCATTATATTCTCTTGAAGAACAAGCAGACTATTTTGAGTCTTCTTCTCATGCTGTAAATGGTTCAATATAGCTGAACTGCAATGTGTGAAGGCAATCCTGAATATTTACTGAAAAACCCTGCCTGACATTCTGATTAACATAAAGGTGACAAATTTGAAACTTGAAGTAGGACTTCATAATTCTTTCTATTATAGATAAAGGAATGATGTAGACTAAGACTGATTGGAGGTCAGACTAATTTTTGGACTGCAGCTCAACAGTAGCTACACTTTTACCACTCATTAAGCTTAGTGTGTTTCTTATTCTTCCTGAAACAGAGTCTAGAAGATGCTTTGAAAAAAGCTCTGAAAAGCCACCTAGAAGATGTTGTTGTGGCTTTGCTCAAAACTCCAGCTCAATTTGATGCTGAAGAATTAAGAGCCTCTATGAAGGTAAGGCAAAATCTTCAGGGAAGAACTTCATCAGTAATGAGAGCATCAGTAATTAGCAAGGCCTATCAATGACACTGGACATGGATTTCAAGGCTTGTATATTATCTTTATTTTAACTTCATTTTGTAAAATAGGTCTGTATTGGTAATTAAGTTTATGAGAACAAGACCCAGTAATCTCTGCTGAATTTCAGAGCTGGAGATTCTTTTGTGAGAACGAACTCTTTCTGCCTTCTAGAAACTGGTTGCTAATGGGAGCCATAGTATTTACATACATGTTTACATAAAAGAAAGAAAAAAGAAAAGGAAGCATTTTTCTTCAAAGATTTTACATTCCTATCTTTTATGTACACAGTTTGATCCCTTTAGCATTTCTTTTGGGCACCAATATATTAAATGTGATAAAAATTTATTTCCAGAAGAGCTGAAATGACATTATATGGAAGCACAAAGTTTTTAGTTTTTATTTCTCATTCAATGTGGTGCCTTCAAAGCCAAGCCAATGTTTTTCATCTTATTTCTGTTATTAATTTTAAGTTTGCTCTATTGAATAACATCTCTAAAAATTCACTCCCTTTTTTCAGGGGCTTGGAACTGATGAAGACACCTTAATTGAGATTCTGGCCTCAAGAACCAACCAAGAGATCAAAGAAGCCAACAGATACTACAAAGAAGGTAATTCAGAGCAAGAAGGAAGTATAGATGGTATAACCCTATAGCCGACACATCAGAGTCACAGCCTCACTTCTTAGTATGAGGAGCCGAGAACAGTATAGGAAGCAAATGAAGCTTCACAAAAATTTTGACAGAGTTGCTGGGAAAGGAGGTCATGGTGGCTTTTTCTGACCTGTGTAGATCCCACTAGTGCAGGAAAAGATACATCACCACTGGTGGAATTGTGGGTGTCTCATGGAATGAGTCACACATTTAGATGCTTTCTAGGATGCATACAAAACAAAGATGCTTTTCTTCTCCTGTAACTTGGCTGACATTTTAAGATAAAAGGACAGACTTGAAAAAAAGTCATGCTGAGTTAGCAACACAGACATGTTAGCAGTAGGAACAAGCAGTGAACTACAGCAGGAAAATATTTGAAGAAATTACTAAAATGTAATGTGGTGTCTTTCTTATATGTCGAATTTATGGTGTTGTCTAATTAAATCCTTTTTTCTGAGATGATGAGGTAACTTTTACCAAGACATTTCTTCTTAGATGCCCATATTAATAGCTTGAGTTTTTGGGAGAGTTTTGTGTTTGAGTTCAGTATTGATAAGAACAGCCAGAAATAAGAATGAAAAAGGATCAGAAACAGGTTTTTGCATTTCACAAGCAGAAACCCAAGAGAATGCTACCCACAAGCCTTAGAGGATGTTTTTGAGCACATTTTGGGTTTGACCTCCTATTTCACAGCATGCCTCAGGATTTAGAGGATATGTTAAAAATAAACTCCTTCACTTGAAACCAAATGGAAGTAAGAAAACTACATTTCTAGTGGACATATTTAAGTGGAAAATTAAGAAAAGACTCAAAAAGATCATAGAATGGTTTGGAAGGGACCTTTAAAGATTATCGAGTCAACTTAGTTGATACAAAATAAACTATTACTTGATTTCAGTGCTGAAGAGAGATCTGACACAAGACATCATCTCTGACACATCTGGAGACTTTCAAAAGGCTTTGGTTGCCCTCGCCAAGGTATGCTACGCATAAGCATTTTGAGTGACAATATCTATAATCAAAAATCAATGTTGCCAAGGCTATTTTAGAGAGACATACAATAAATAAAGATTTAGGTAATATTTCTTTCTTTGCATTGCTTTTTTTTTTACTTTCATATATCCTTGACCATTAGAAACTGTTCTTAAACAAACTAAAATGATATTTTATCTCAAATGCCTTTTAAAAAACTTTACTGTAAAACATATTTCCTTTTTATCAGTTATGCTTTCAAGACTTTTTTTATGCTGTCTTTAAGCACTAGAAAAAGTAACAGGCATAATGTCATGTCAATTGACTAGAAATAGAAGAAGAAGAAATGCTTAAAATTAGAGAAATAAACTTTTTTTTCCTGTTAAGGTATGTTTCTAGTAGGTAGATGATGGGACAAGGGCAGGGAGTTAAGAAGTTGACAAACTGTTCTGTAAATTTACATTCAAAAGTAGATGAGTTCAAATACTGGACCTTCCCAATGAAAAGACTCTTTTAAAATGACTTAATATTTGATTTTTGAGTATATGTATCTGAAGCTTGTACTTGCACACAGGATGATATTTTGATACATTCATGTGCATGGTTTGGATTTTCAGTTTTAAATTTCAAATCAACTTGAAAGGTGTCTATTGAATGATCATCAGGGAGCAAGTCAAAGGTTCAAAGCCTGTAGTTTCGTGTCAAGAAACAGATACTTCCTGTGGATTTTTAGGTAGGACTTAAGAAATTAGTTGCTGATGGCTGTAGAAGTATGTTCTCTGATTACAAATGCAAATTTATTCACATATTGGTTGACATAACTGCACCTATTTCCTGTTATATATTAGTTTATAGATGAGAGTGGTGCTGCAGAACTCTAAAATGTTGAGCTTTAGTGAACTGAATGATTGTGAGTACCAGTGAAATTTTACTTTTTTCTTTATGTAGGCTGATCGATGTGAAAATCCTCATGTGAATGATGAACTTGCTGACAACGATGCCAGGGTAAGGTCATACTTGGCACTTTGCAGAACTTCTGACTTGAGATTACACGGGCTGTCTGAATCCTGTATATTGCAGACCTAACAGAGATTTCAATGTCATACAGCAGTCATTTCTGAGGAGATAGTATTTTACGAAGTACATGTAAGTTTATTATATGAAGGAAATTAGATCTTCACCCTAATATCTAGCTTCAGAAACATTTCTGCAAGACCTCATCTAGTTCATGTGAAGCATGCAGACCATTTGAAGTACAAGTCAACAAGTGAACAAACCAGACCCAGTCTTCCTTCTGTTTATAAAACTGTTCTTGAATTAAGGAACAAGGGAGTGCTCATCTGTGTGCTGAATTAGCTACCCTACATTTACCAGTGTGAACTCTGCAGTTTATTAGATGTAGCTATTGCTTTACAATGATGAACCTTTTAAGATTATTGGTAAACCTCACAGTTATTTTCTTAATAATTCTAAAATAAATATCTGATCTTTTTTCTTATTTCTTTCAACATTAGTGGGACTATTTTTGCTAAAATCTTGATAAACTTAGTAGTCTTTCCTGAGTTTTCACCTATAAAATGTTACATCACAGTTACAATCTAAATTTAGATTACTTCAAATTGATTTTTAAAAAAATCCAGCCAAGAAAAGGCCATTGAGAAGTAGTGCTTTAATTCCAGCTACGTAAGGAGTTTAGTTCTGTCATCAGCCTTGGATATGAAAATAAATTAATACTTTGTCTAAGCTCAAAAGTTCAGTACTGTTTATCTTGATGCAGAGTGTTAAATCTCTGTGCTGTGTGGAGATCTTTAATTATTACTCTTAGAGAAGTTTGAGGAGGAGAGGAAAATGGAGGAGACTGATTAGGGTTTTACTTTCCTGGAAGTAAAAGTCACTCCTGGAAAGATAAGGAAGTACTTGGTACATAGGCTTCTCCTGCATATTGGAC
Organism: Edolisoma coerulescens; assembly: GCA_013397115.1. Taxonomy (NCBI): domain Eukaryota; kingdom Metazoa; phylum Chordata; class Aves; order Passeriformes; family Campephagidae; genus Edolisoma; species Edolisoma coerulescens. The sequence continues at coordinate 595,194 of VWZW01004164.1, read as the reverse complement.
CAGTTAGTGCAGAAATAGTTTTTTCAGTCTTAAAAAATCCTACCAGTCCTGAACTTCCATAATTTTGTCAGTCTTAAGAAAGCCTACCAGTCCTGAACTTCCATGCAGAGGTTTATTTGTCATTTATCATGACAAATTAAAAATAACTTCATTCAAAAATGTAGTATATCCAGGAAAGCTAGATGATGACCACGAAATGTCTGAAAACATGTTTTCTAGCTGCACAGTGTCCGCTAGGTACTATTATGACATAAGTGAAGTATGAAGCATTATTTGACAGAGCTGGAGTGAGTCTGAGGTAGAGTTTTGACCTGGATTGTGTCAAGGAATAGTGTTCATTACCAACAAGCAATGGCCCTCAAAGGTACAGTATTCCTGTTTGAGTTTTGCTATTCCCATATTGTCTTTGCCGCCTTCTTTTCTTTATGACAGGCCTTGTATGAAGCTGGAGAGAAAAGGAAAGGAACAGATACGGGTGTGTTTATTACTGTTCTCACTACAAGAAGCTACCCACATCTTCGAAGGGGTATGTTGAACAAAGCTTTATGCTTGTCTGGGATGATTTGTGAACATGGCCTGCTCATGAATTCAGGGAATATACAGATTATCAAGACATGACCGCAACTGGAAGCATGCTTGCTGGCTAGGGGTGTGGTTGGCAGCCTGGCTGTTCTTTCCATAGTAGAGATGAGCAATATTATTTAGGCTGTTGACAAAACTGAAGTCTCAGCTGGGCTGTGATCACAAGGCCAAGCAACCAGAGAGGCAGAAGTTCTGAGAGCTCCCCAAAACTGTGCTGCTTTTTAGCCAGTTTGCCCTAGACAGAGGGCTATCACACATTGTCAAAGGCTCTGGTGTAGTCAGTCGGTCAGCCACCTCTACCCCTACCAATGACAAATGAACCCTTCCCTCCTAACAAAGTCCCATCCTGTGTGCTGACTCCACCAGTCGGTGCAGTAACACGGCTCTACGCTGTGTGTCTGAAGAAAGTGAGAAAGAGGACCCACAAACAGTCCTCTGCTGCAGCAGTGAGGACAGAATAAGGCAGAGACAATGCAGGGAGAATATTGTTTTCTTCCCTTATTTAGTCTTTCAGAAGTACACCAAATACAGCAAGCATGACATGAACAAGGTACTGGATTTGGAGCTGAAAGGTGATATTGAGAACTGCCTCACTGCCCTTGGTAAGTGGTTCTGCAGATGGAAACCTACTACATGTACTGATTAAACTTAAAATTTTACCTCTGCCATAATTGCTCTGATCAGAAACTGTTCTGTACTTACCCTGCTTCATTGAGAAGCTTGCTAAATAATACTTTGGAAAATCTAATACAATCATAGTGATTTAATTGAAGTCTAAAATCAGTTGAAGTTGATGAATGGGTAGAAATACCTCTCCTGATATGTGGAAAGGTCTTTCAAGGAGAACAGATGAGTTGTCAACATAGAAAGAACTTTAAAAGAAATCAATATGCCAAAAAGAGCTGTCAGAAAAAGGCACAGTTTTTATTAAAAATCCACTAGTTTTAAAACGGTCCTCAACCAAACCCACTCTTCTCCAAGTTTCATGTTGCAAGAATACTTAAAATATATGGTTATTAAAAATATAACAAATTTTCTTCTGTGGTTTTGTTCATGAAAATATTAATATAAATTTAGTGAACTGTTGTTCATGAATAATAAGGTAAGGAAGGGACTCCCTCTTACCACTGGATCAGGGATGTAACTGGGAGCCAGACACACATCTTGTTCTTAGCTTTTATATCATCATCAAGCATATTTTGGATAAAATAATAATTTTTATCAGATCCCTCTTATTTTCAACATTGAACTATAACTTGGTTTACAGAATATCAGATTATAACCTCCAGCTCTGCTATAGATGGCATAAATGCTTTCACATTTTTCTCCTTGGGAACTGCAACACCTTCCTTAATTTTGTGGCAGTAAACTAGGGAGAACAGTGTCATTTTTAGAGTAACTATTCTCCCCTGACTGAATCGTAAACAGAGGAAAGGAACTTCTTGTCCTCCTATATTCTGAAGAGAGGTAACAAAGAAGTACATAAATAGGGTCTGCGGGTAGGAAAAATGAGAATGTTTTTAAAAGTGTTTTGTTGCCAGACTTTTGTTACATGTATAGCAGAAGTGACCTTATCTCACTGCTTCATTACAGTGAAGTGTGCCACAAGCAAGCCAGCTTTCTTTGCTGAAAAGCTCCATTTGGCGATGAAGGTAATCTAAGTAAAGATTGACTCTTTGTAAACACAGAGTGATTTATAAGCTGAAAAGCAGAAAGTTAGCTAGAGGTCTCTAGGCCCTTTGTGTGATAAAAAAAGACTGCGGAAGGAAATTCAGCATATTTCTCTCACTCCTTCTGTTCCTTCCTTTGAAACCCGAGTATTTTCCATTGGAGAAGTTGTGTGTTTGCTGTAGTGTGTTCAGGGGGGCATCTGTCTGTACACACGTATCTTTTAGTGTTACAGTGACAGAAAGGTGACTGGAACTTTTCTTACTTATGAAACAACAATTATACTAAAAAGGAAAAAGGTGAGCAATTATAGATATTGGCAAGAACCTTGTGGAAACGTGATCTTTAATGAGATATCCATGATCCTTCTGGCAGATTTGGAGCCCAAGTTAGCGAGGCAACTGGAGATCATGAAACAGTCTAGTATGTAGGTATTGTCATAACTCCTGTGACTTGGTTAGGAGCAGTATGTGAAAACTTGAGTGAAACATGATGAAAATGCAGATCACTGCACTATTAAAAAAGTAATGAAAAAAGGCAGTGAAGTCTAGGCTGTCCCTAATGTCTAGCAAGCATAGTGAAGGAGATGTCTGTTTTTAGGAAACAGCTAAAAGAAATGTATAGAAATGTTAAAAAAAACCCAAACAGGGTGGAGGTAGCCTGTCAGAAGTGAATTGTGCTCACAGGGAACATAAGGCAGATATGAGACCTCCCTGCTATGAGAGATACTAAAGGAAAAGGAAAGGGGTACATTCATCTACAAAGTCTGATGCAGTAACACACAGAACTTGACTAAAGATATTTCAATGATGTAAGTAGCATAATTCTTTTCCCTTTTTTTTCCCTCCCTCTTTGTTCTTTGTTTCTTCTAATAGGGTGCTGGGACGCGGCACAAAGACCTCATCAGAATCATGGTTTCACGCCATGAAGTGGATATGAACGAGATCAAAGGCTATTACAAGAGTCTGTATGGCATCTCTCTTCGCCAAGCCATTATGGTAGGTTTTCTCCCACCTGACACATGAAACGCAAAACAACTGGATGATTTTTGAAGTCCAGTAGAGATCCATTCACTTTTCTGCTCCTCAGTCACCAGCTCATCCTGAGTAGCTCATTGTAGATGAGTAACTTGTGTTTCCAATGGCCCACAGGCTGGGAGAATTCCTTTTCTAATTCCTTTTCCAGGTCAAAGTTTTTTGTCAAAAGAACTATAGTAATTTGTTAGTAGTGATGCATGTCTCAGGATATCACTTTAGAGTAGAAGCCAAGAGCTGAATAGAGAGTAAAATATCCCCAAATTCCTGTACGTAAGCAGTACATTGGCAGGAGAGTGGAGATCATTGCCATGACAGCTCTAACGGAGATATCTGACATAACTGGATAATTGGCTTTTAACATTTGGGGTACTCCAACAAATGAATTTTTAATCTTGTTAACATTTATTTGGGCTGTTTTCCCTATGACCTAACCTAAATGAGTTAAGCTAACAAAAACATTTTGTTAAAAGGGACCGACCACCCAATGTATTTTCCAGAAAATTTAAGCAGTGAGGGAGTTGAAGAAAGCTAAACTGGCAAAGCATCTTCGTGGAGAATAGTAGACATTACTGAAAAAAAAGATGTCTTGATTGGGTAGAAACATACTCCCTACATGTATGAAAATGCCTTTTGGATTCTTATTGGTGTCTGCTACGTTTTCAGTTAGGTGGCAAAGGTCACTTTTAATCTTCCCTTAAGCATGTGTGTGATCTGTAATTTGATATGTAATTACACCACCTCATCATGTTCCAAAGTGGTGATTACATACAAATGTCTTGAGGCATAGCTTGGCTACACTAAACTACTCATATATCTCTGAAAACTAGATTCAAATTAGAGAAAACAAGAAATGCATGTCATAATTACGCTGCATACTTGATGCATATTATCCATTTTTACCAAGCTGAATAAGCAATCCCATGGTGAGTAGAGTGTCACTGTACTGTTAGCCATTGTTTGAGATGCTCCTAGAAATTGTGTGTACACACAAAGTGTTTTAATGACCATTGGACACCATTGATCAAGAAAGAAATTTTCACTTTATTTTGAGTAAAAGCTTAAGCTCCTGAGTAGATAAAAATCTTCTGTGCTCCTCTTCTTCACTTACGCCACTAGACCACCCAGCATTTTTACTAGCTTTGTCTACCTATGCTCCACTGTGGAAATGCATGCGTTTATTTCTAGGTCATACAAATAACTTCAGGGAGGGTACTCGGTTCCAGCTCAGTCTGTGGCTCATTGGTGTCTTATCAAGGGATTAATTTATAGAGATGGAGCACTGATATTTGATCAATGTATATTGAATGTTAATTGAAATTTATTTTACTTTAGACCATTATTCTAACAACTGTGTGGTTTTCACACTTAAATTTACAGGATGAACTCAAAGGGGATTATGAAACCATCCTGGTGGCTTTATGTGGAAGTGATAACTAAGTTTCATGTTCCTGAAATGCACTCAAGCCCAGTTGCTGAAAGTCTTTATATTTGCATGTCTATATAAAACACAGGCTTTATACATGGAGGTTTCTGTGGAATGGTACTTAGTGCATATGTATTATGTTTAAAACCTGTAACCCAGAATGTATTTTTTTCAGTATCCTTACTCTGAACGGCATCAATATTTCTGGTTGCCATTATTTATCCAAAGTGAAAGAATGCCCCCAAGTTTCTATTTGCATATGAAAATGGTAAAGTTTTCATCTATGCTAAGCAAATAAACTTTTAAAAATAAAATTCAGCCATGTGTAACTTTGTGTATCTTTTGTTGCTATTCTGCATTTAATTTCAAGTTGTGTGAGTACAGTGTGTGAGGGAAAATTCAGTAAACAACTTAATCAAAAAATAATGTAGTAATATCAAGCACAGCTGAGTCTGTACCTTTTAATTCCACTTCAGCTAGTGTTTGTGTAAGACAGATATAAGAAAAACACGTAAGGATATCCTGTTAAAAAAAAAATCATTTATAAAATTAATAGAAAAAAACCCAATGATACCTCTGTCTTGTTCTTATTTAAATTTCAGAGTCAATAAACCTGTTATGTTTTGTACTTCGGGAAAAAAAAAATTAAAATTCTTCCTAGGACATTATGGGAGACTGAACTGATAAAGGTTAATGGTTCAAACAATTGGCTGTTTTCAAAAGCAGTGGATGCTTTTCTGAGGCCAGGTTTGCACCCCCCAACTTAAAGGGGAGGAGGAGAGGTTTTGGGTGTGGAGTGGCAAATCCTCTGATCTGCATAAGACTTCTTTTTGGCAGAGTGCAAGAAGGTCTCAGCAGGAATGCGTCCTTTGTTAGAGCCCAGCCTAACTATTCAACTTCAAAATGGGAATGAGGGGGCACTTAGAATTTTCATTTAGAGTAAAGGAGAAGATGGTATAAAAGTGTGCACGCTAGTAATATAAAAACAGTCATTATCTGATTACAGGGGCTTTACAGGACCATGCAACAGAGGAAATGTTTAATGTGCATTGCTGTATTCTAAGCAGTTCTCCTAATTTTAAGGCATTTCACTATTTTTTAAAATATTGGATGTAGACATCTTTGCTAGAGGCAAGAGTAGTTGCATTTTGCTTGTATTCTATTTTTGTCTGCTTCTAAAATGTAAATGCTGATTGTTTTGAAGAGGAAGGATTGGCTTGTGAGAAGGAGAAGTCACAGTTTTACTGCAAGCTAGCTCAATCTCCCTAGGTTTTCGCTTCTGTCTGAGAGGCACAGGTTTCTGCACAGTTAGGGAACTACTTCCTTAAACATTTAAGAAAGAAATTTTAAAAAAAATTCCATTCAATGGCTCTTTCATATGGCTATTTCACAATTGTTTTAAATATTATGATGTATTTATTGCCATGGAAAGTTGCAGCCCATTATTATAGTCTGGAAACTTTCATACTGCAAGAAATAGGACTGAGGTTAATGCTTGTGAAACAGAGTGACTGCACCATCTATTTCACTACCAGAAGGCCCCATGATGGTCTGAGTAGAAGTGACTGTCTAAAAAACAAAACAAAACAAAAAAAAATGGTTTTCAGGCATGCCAACATAAGTGGAAAGGTCATTTCCTGGCATTAAGAAAGACAGTCCTTGTCTTAAAGAGCTATGCTGCACCGTAAAGGGGAGAGACAGAGAATTAATGGACCAGCACAAATAATCTTTGTTTTCTATGCAAATTAATAAGAGTATCAGCAGTGAAATGTAAGTGAAAGTCTAAGTACACTGACTCTAGTCGGGCTGTCAAGATAATATGGGTTACCCCAGAAGACCAGTAAGCCAAGGTTATTTGGATTTTGTTTGCTCCTATCTTTTTGCATCGAAGGAGAAAATGTCACATAAAATCACTGCAAATGAGTTTTAATAAGTCCCTAAGGACTCCATTCAGTAGCATGCTTCTCTGTGTGCTGAGCTTCAAGCATGGGATGAGTCCACAGATTTTTACCAGGGAAGTACTTCTACAAAATTTCTGCAGCTGTTTTCCCAACCAATATCAAAAATTAAGTACCAGTATAAGGAAAAATAAGAGAGGCAAAATAAAATAGGTGTTTTTCTAAACTTACCTCAAAATCAAAAAGTCCACCATGACAAAGTTGTACTTGAAAGAGCCTCTTGGTTCTTAGACTGTTCCGAGGAAGGCTTGCTGGGGCACAGTCAGTGAGCTGGAATTTTCACCGCTATTTTAGTGAAACACAACTTACAAATTTTATAATCCCTCTCCTGAGATGGGGCAGGTATTTCATAACACCCTACAAAAATAAAGAAGCCTTTAATCAAGTGTGAACGTGGGATAGATGGAATGTAGCCTCTCATATTTCAAAGACAGTAAGATATATTTTTATTGGAAAGTCATATATTAGAATTTGAATTGCCTTCAAACTCGTGAGGAATGGTCATCCACTCGATGGGGAATGGCCATCCAGCCATTTAAAGGTAATGGAAGGGAGGTGACTGGTGAAATCAAGAGGAAAGGAAATGACAGTAAATATGTTACAGAAAAGGCCATAATGAAACTTATGAGAAGGGCTTCCTTGCTTTGTTGTAAATTGGTGGGAGGGGAGGAGAAAAAGGGTCACAAGAAAGGCAACAAGCAGACTGAAACATGATATTTTTCATCATTGTGCACTTGTAGTCAATCAGCAGAAAACTACTGTGAGGGCATAGCTTCAACACAAACATGTAAATGAGAGAATCACGCTGCATCTTCATCAGGAAAAGATTTGTTAAGGGCTGGTAATTTTGAAATAATTTAGAAAGGTACTGGAAAACCGCTCCCTCAAGTAGCACTAATTCTTCCACTACTGTTTGATAAAATACACTGGAAATGCCATATTTGTCACATTTAATTTATTATTACTTTATGATCAGCCGTCTGCTGCACGCATTGGACAGATTCTTCCGGTTCTCTTGTACTGTGAGGGCTCTTCTGACCCTTTTAGATTTGCCCTCACAAAAGAAATAATGAATTTACAGGAGGCTAGGAAAAGGCAGACGAGTTTCCAAATGGCGTTTCAAAAAAATTTGAGCTCTGGTGCCACCTTGTGACTGTCACGAACAACGACAAGGAATGGTATTACAGCAGAAATTCCGTCCCAAAGAGCCGATCTGGCACTGTTTCCGGGCTCTCAGAATAAAGAGACATAAAGTAGTTCAGCATATTACGGAAAATGGGGATTTTTCTATTTTCCCCCTGCTCCAGCATCCCTCTTTTCACACTGGTTTAAAAAAGAAAAAGTAGAGAAAAAGAACTAGCCGATGTTTTCTCAAGGGGAGAGGCAAAGAGAAGTTTCTCTCAGCACTGAGACAGACAATTGTAGAATACGAAAAAAAAAACCTCCAAACCCAACACATCACCAAACCTTTCTAAAAACATAGCAAACGTGTATGGGTGCTTAAAACAATCCCTGTACTTGAAAGACTCATCCACCATGCAGTATGTCTTTCTTATTCAGCAGATCTGGGCAAATAAGGGTGAACTTCTAATAGACACCATTATGGAAGGTGCTAAGGCAAGGTGATACCGCTAAAAAGATAAAACAACATAATTTTATTTTGGGAAATTAAGCTGGTTTTCTACCTCCATTCCAGAGGTGGCCTGTTCCCAATTCTATCAATTGCTGTGTGCTTTTATTAGATGCCCATTTTGCTTCAAATGATTGGAATAATGTAGACAAAAAGTTATTTAAAAATCTGAGTTTAATGTCTTGTTTTGCAATCTATTCAAGTGTCTCCTTCATTCAGCTGGACCAAATATAGAAAAGCTAAACACACTGCTTCTAAGGAGTTCAGATTTCCGAAAGTGGTGGCAAGCTGTCATAGTAGGTGCCCATCACCATATTTATTATTGTTTTCTAAGCTATTCTTCAAAAATCAATGAATCATAATATTTCTAGCATTGTCTGAATAAAGAAGGGCAGAAATTAGTTCTTGTATGTTCTTTGATTGTGCTATGCAGAGCTGTACATTAAATTGTTTGCTGTGATACTAATAGAGGTTTCCTGAGCAATTATTAAGTATTGTACAATATGCATTTGTGATTGGCAATAATAACTTACCTTGGCAATTAAACTTATTCTGCCAATTTCAAACTCTGTTTAGTCCTTCCTTCTTATCCACATTAAATAATCATGGGTCATTATAAAAAATTGCCAGGTTTTTTTTTTTTCCAAATAGCTGATGAATGTAAATTAATGTGTGAAGAAAAATTTTGAATTTCTTACTGCTCAGTTTTATCCATTTTAAAATTCAACACTTTCTTCTTCTTCCACAACCACCTCTTGCGATATTCTAACCTATGCTAGAACTTGGCTGCTAAACTACTGACAAATTTCTTAGAAGCTTCTTGGGAGGTTATGTCAGGCTTCAAGAAGTCCAGTTGAACTCTAAAGGTTCTTCTGCTATTTCTGCCATTTTACAGCAAAGCTCTTTGCTCTTTGTGGAGTCAGGCATGTTTAATTATGGGGATGATTAGGAGATTTTAAACATATTTTTCTTTGTATTTAACATCTCAATTAGTGTGAGTTTATTGGCAAATTAATGCTTTTGATTCCTGAATTGGTAATACTACTTCCAATATTTGCTTATTTCAAATAATAACTGGATGTAAAAAAATACCATACATTGCTTATTATTCCAGCTAACACAATCTCATTCTTCAAAAAAGACTGGAGGGTTGTGTGTGGATTTTTTGTTGCCTAATCTGAAATTATTATGTGGAATTGTTTGAAATATGTAAAGTTTGCCTCTAAATGCTTCTGGAGTATCTGAAAAACAGGATAATTTATATTATGGAAAGTTTAAGATTTTATTAATCCATGGTTTATCCACCAGGTCTAGAAACAATGTTGTAGTTAAGTGTTTTTATCAAACTCTGACATGAACATGTGGCAAGTTACCTGAACTTGTTTAATTCCACTCCACAAAATTTAAATCTTAGGATTTTGAATTTATAATTCTATTTTATCTATATGTATATTTAGCCTACTAATAAGGAAAATACACAAATACAGTATGTGAAACTTCTAAAAATATACAACTCAAAACTTACAAAAATAAAGAACTACCAGTCTCTAAAACATAGATTTATTAGCACAAAATGAACTGGAGAAAAAAAAAAGTACTTTCAGTGAAGCATCAGTGCTGCTACAAAGCTCTACACTGGAGAAGAACTTTACTTTTGTCTTTAATGCAGAATACAAAATGCTTTCCTAAGACATGGTTTGGCTGTAGACAAATTGTCCGTACTGCCTAAAACCACTAGATGTAGCTGTTGATGCTTGCAGCAGGGAGAACGCACACACCCAAATACACATCCACACCTGCCTGCCCCGCTCCTCCTCCCCTTGCCCAACTGGGTATTTGCTCGTTCATGTAAGTGACGTTTTGGATTTTTATTTTTTTAAGCAAATGTTCATGTTGTGGCTTTCCTTAAAATATTACGTAGGTCTTTTCACAGTCTCTGAATTTATCAGTTCCTCTTCCATTAGACATGATACAAAAAGGTAGAGTGTAAAATTTAAACATGAGATGACTGCTGATGAATTAATTATAAAGTAATGATCATTGAAAATAAGTTAACACATATGCTTCCAGCAAGTGGCTTGGCATAGGTACAGCACTAGAGTGGTTTCTCTTGCGGCATTGATGCATTTTACGTAGCTGGGATGTAGCAGTAATCTGATGAGCTGCAATTGCCACAATACCAGATGGATCCCTGAAAATAGGAGTCCTGTACTAACCTGTCTAGATTATTGAATTCAGTGGCCACTTGGCAATATATCAGTGAATGCTTGTAGAACTGAATCAAAATAGATTATGCGGTTTTATTTTCAGGTACATCTATAAATGTTCTGTGTCCTGTTTTACCATTTTCATGGGAAATGCACCTGAAAGGTTACCCAGCCTTCTATATTGCTTTTTAAAATTGGGGATTTTTTTCAATTACCTGTGCCACAATAATGTTTAAAATTGTATTGACAGTGCCACTCCGTAAAATTTTGCTAGAATAATTTAATTAGGAAAATACAAAATGAAATAAAAGAAATAACAAATTTCCTTATCAATAAAAATAACGTATACATGTAAGCATATTGAGAAATTTTGGTATAATTTTCTTCTGCAATGATTAAGACAAGTGTGTTTGCAGGCACATGCATTTGCTTGGATGCTTTTCTGAAGTGAAATTGTAAAATGTACATTTAGGGAGAAAGACAGAAAAGATGGATATGGCAGTGGAGAGAGTCATGCATTTTGCTGGTTTCCATGCCTCATTCATGCCCTGTCAATGAAGAAGTACTGAAGCTAGGGGTCTGACGTTGCTATTCATTTCTAGCTGATAAATGAAAACAAATATTTAGTATAATAAAGTGTCAGTTTCAGAAGAATGTTAATGGCTGACTGTTTACAAGCACCCATACCTGTACATTTATGAATGTTGAAGAACTGGGAAAGATGCATGAATTTTTGGGTTTAGTTTACTGTTAGTGAAAGTGTTTTGTTTGTTACTAACATAAGTTGTGTTATACATACAAATGACTGGTAGAAGACTGGCATCTACACACTTACCTGAATGAAAGTGAGCACCCTGCAGATACAAAAGGTCTGTCATATAGGATGTCACGCACTCCATTGTGCACTTGTCCTTTGAGCCCATCTCCTGTTCTCAGTTGTGCTTCAGTAACTTTTTACAGATTTTAGTGTGACTGCTGTGGTATAAATACACTTACATCAACTTTTGTATACCTGTATGTGATACTTTGACTCCATGGTGCACAGCTGATTTGTACAGAAGCCCTGATGGCTTGTCCAGACATCACATGGCAAACACCAGGTGCAGGCAGCAATGCAAGTGCAAATTCACTGCAGTGTCTTGAGCCAGGAGAAAAACACTGGCAGTTTTACCCTTTCTAGTAGCCTAGTCCCTGCTGCAGCTACCTCAACACAGTTTTGCCCTCTTTGTGCCAGTCTCATAAGAGAGGTTGTTTCCCCTCTCCTCTTCTTCCCTCCTACTTCTTCCGCTTCCCTCATGTTGAGGGTAGCTGCTGCCACTAGAGAGTCTAGGTCTCAAAGGCAATTACAAAATGTGTACACAGACCAAAGAAAGTGTACAGAAACTACCACAGAATTGTCTATCAAGCAAAAGATGTGAATCGGGGTATAAAAAGTTCTTTTTTTTACTTTTTACTATTTAATTTCCCCCGTTTTACTTAATCTGTGCTTCATAACACGGATCTGCTTTCCTTGAGTCGTGAACTCTGTGCTGCCCCTCCCAAAGGTACAACAAAACAATTTTCATTTGTATGTTTATGGTACAAAAGGTCATGAAAACAAGCTCTGTGTGTTTGTACCATTTTTTTATAGTCCACAGGATGATTGAAAGTCTAGGGTGCCTGATTTTCATATTTTCTTTAGATACCTGGAAATGCAAACAAACCAGTGCTCCAGCAGTGACTCAGTCATTTTTTTACCAGAAAAAAGGAAAAAAAGCCAAATGTTGAAACCAATGTCATCTGTTTTACAGTAACTTTGAAGTAACCTTACAGTAACCTTTATTTCAACCAATGCCATGTAAATTTTGAGGGGGAGGAGGAGTGTTGTTTGGTTTTTTGGGGTTTTGTAGGGGTTTTTTTGTTTATTTTCTGTGTGGACACTGAAACCTGGGTTGCAGAAAGATTTTCCAGCAGAAAGATTTTCCAGCAAAGAAAAGCTTTGCTTTCTCACAGACACTGGCTGAAAACAGAAGTTTCTGTAAACTAATCCCTTTATCTTACAGGTGCAAGATTGCTGCATTACTGTTGTCATACTGACCAGAGAAATATTTCGAAATGAGTGTTGTAAGATCTAACCAATCATTCTAAGGAGGTGGATGGTCAGGGACCAATGGCGTTGTGCCATTCAAGAGAACTAAAATATAAAAATCAACTTGTAAATTAATAAAGAATTCTTTTTCCCCTTGGACTGGAATCTGTGTTGTTTCTCGCTGTTCTTGGTACAACAGCGACACTTTTGTGTATTTTTTCCCATTGAATCAAGAAGAATTCATTAAGGAATTACAAAGCTGATTCTGAAATTCAGTTTTTTGCTGCCACACAAAGGTGTTTACTTGGAAAAGAACTGCAAATACAATGCATTGCAAACATTCTTGATTTGTTTAAACTGTCTGCTCTCCCTTTGACTACTGACTAAACATGCCTACAGCATTTTTTAGGCTGCTATGATTACAATTAATTGGTTGATCCAGTTCAAAACAGATGTTGCACTGCGTTTTATGTACCAAGAAACAGAGAAAATATGAATATGGCCGAAGGCCTGCTCTGTGCCTTGTTAATTTTCTGGTCCTTGGACTGGTGGAATGGGTGACTCTTTTCTTCATCGCACCTGCAATGTACAGTAGGAATCCCAGTTGCATATATATGGCATTCACAGTAAATGCTTAGGATTGATGGTGGAGAAAAGTAGGATGCAGGTACTGTGATCTATTTACAGCTGTCCCAGCTTAACAGAAGGGCGGCTGCATCCAGCCTCAGAGTTTCAATAGCCTTTTGAAGATGTTGTAGGGAGTACTAAAGTGATTTGGTCTCACATGTGCCTGACCCACTGTGATGAGCCTGACCCTTGATAAAAAGCTTGTGAGATACAGGTCAGTATAAATGCTTTCAATCTGGAGAACCAAACAGAAATATGGGAATGGTCCAGGTTCAAAAAGCAGTCCTAAATTACAAACCTAGACTACTGTTACAGCTTCAAATAGCCTGCTGCCACATACACCCCTTTTGGTTAGACCTAATAATCTTCAAGTTGGTGAAAAGCCTTTTAAACCCTGGAAATTTTTTAATGCCTGTCTTGGATTGAGACAGTTTGAGGTGGGCACTCTGGAATTAGTAACCTCCCTCTTGATTCCAACCAATCTCTTCCCACCAATGATGAATGAGATATGAGCAAATACAAGTGAAAAAATAACAGTTTAGTAACAAACAGAATGCCAACAGGCAACGGAAGAAAAGTAAATAACTCTAGATAGCAAACTGCTACAAACTCAGGATCTGCCACTCGAAAAAAGAAAAATGCCTAAAACGCCCTTCCTGAGACCGTGCCCAGCAGGGACAGCCTCGGGCTTGTAGGACAAAGGGACAGGATGGCATCAGATCCCTCCCGGTAAGGCAGGAGCTCACGGAGCAGTCCCAGCACCAGGCGAAGGCCTGGCGGCTCATCCAGGGCCGGCACCCTCCCCACAGAGGGCACAGCGGGGCGGGCAGGGCAGGCGGAGCCGCCGGCCCGGGGCCCTCGGGGTTTCCTCTCCCCGGGCGGGCGCTGCTGCCGAGCCAGCGGCGGCTCGGGCCGGAGCGGGGCCGCTGCGCTGCTGCTGGCCAGCGCCTCCACTGAGGGCAGGCACCTGCGGAACCCTCCCCAGGGCAGCCCAAAAGCCCTACTGCAGCTTCTCCGAGACGGGAAGAAAACCCAAAACCTAAACAAGAACACAAAAAGGGAAGAAAAAATTTTTCCTGAGCAAAGACCAAAGAGCCCACAAAGCAAATACCACACAGCAAATAACCTGAAGCAGCCCGTGAGAGAGGATTTTAAGAACACCAGACACACACAGAGCATACCTGGCTGTAGGGTCTTACAGACACAGTAGCAATTTTTGGGCATAGACAGATATGGAATACAATAACATTGTGGATCACCCCAGCAGAATGCCTCACAAGGCAAAAAAAGCCCAATACCAGCACAGGGCTGTTGGTGTTTAGCACGGACTCATCTGCTGGTACACATGGACTTCATGATGTTTTAACCAAAATTAAAATTATCTTTTTCTTTATATGTGTTTTTTCACAAGTATTAGCATTCTTTACCAGACCTAAAATTACCATATTCTGTTAAGTGAGTACTTTACAAGAATATATTTTCACAGTACGGTTTATGGTATTCCTACATTGAAATGGGCAGATCCAAAAAACAAGTGAAAGATCAGCACAGCTACACAGTATCAAATTGTCTTACTAATACATCTAAGCATGTATTCCCACACATTATTACACATTATAGTTATCCACTGATGTTGCATTACAGATTGCATCCCCAAAATGGCTATCAGTCATCATTTAACACAGGAACATCCTTAGAATTCCCCAGCAGATGCCTTGCCAGCTCACTGGCTCCTGTTAGTCTCCATAGGTTGTGCTTTAAAACATCTCACAGTTTTAATAATGAAGCCATTTAGCACATTGTTTGCTGTGGGATGTAGAAAGCATAGTTGCTTTCATTTTACTGGAAATATTCATGAAAACCTGAGAACACACTCAAATCCAGAAAATACAAAAGAGTGACACCACATAGTCTGTAACCATCAGCTAAGGACTGATGCTGAGGCCAATGCACTAGTATTGCAGTAGCTGAGAAGAGCCCAGAATGGCTGTTGATATGTCTTTTGCTTTCTTATTTCACTTACCTTTTCAAATAGGTTTCTAATTCCACTGACAATTTTGGAGCACAACCAGAAGCAATTTGAAGCTATTTCCAAAGCAGGGGCTGTATTTTCACGCTTGTTCTGGACTCGTGGGATATTTTCCTTAAATCCTCCTTGCACTCCTACAGTGCCCAGCCTTTACTCTGGAATTCCCACTCCTTCCAGGATGTCATCCTCTAGAAATTGCAGAAGAGTTAAAAGGCTAATTTGTGTTGCACATGTGCATTCCAGAGACAACAGCTGTCTAATTTTTTAATGGAGCAGTATGTTTTGGCGCTGAAGAAATATGACTGCTCCCATAACTCAATCAGCAGGTGCTAATGAATAGGGATGATGGTTCAAATTGATTTTCATTTAATTTTGTCCCTGTAGTCAAGAATCTTAATTCTATGGTCTTTTAGAAACAAAACCAGTAAATGAACAAAAATGTGATAGCGAATATCATTGCTTATGAAATGTATGTCATGAAATTTGATTTTTCTTTTCAGAAGAACAATAATTAAAAAATTACCCAATGGAGATGAAAACAGCTGGGAGGGATCTCTGTCATTTTTCAATTTTCCTGCATTCTTGAAGGAAAGCTTAAGACAAATGGATCCAAATAAAGCCCGTAGAAAATACATATCTAACATTCCAATGGGCACTGTGAGAAAAGTATGTTGCTTTGTATCCAGGCTGTGTCCTGGATATGCAATACTCCACCCTCTCCCTACCCCCCTAAAAAGGTGTTCAAGTCTTTTCTGAGATAATCTGTCTCTTTTTTTCTAATTTTGCATCAAAGTGAGAAAGACAGCGTAACTACTTCTATTACATATTCAAACATTGTGTACAACATATTGGTAAACAAGCACATGTTCTTGCAAGTTATAGAATATTTAATGATTGACGATTGGAAAGAAAATGAAAAAAATACATACTGGTCTCAGACTTTTCTCATCATCTCACATTATTATTCTCTCTTTCAAGACAACTGCTTTTTCTAATCCAATGCCAAGTCATAATGGCAATTAATTTGCAATGAATAAGCACCAGAGAAGTCTTCATTCTCTAATGTAGTGTCTGTAGATGTGAAACAGCCAAGTTCTGTTCCCACTTCTGAGCTCACCGACATCAACAGAATTGCATTTGTGCAACTCTGCTGCTACTAAAAAAGCACTAGACTCCACATTCTAGTCTGTTGTGGGTTTTAGTTCATCAGGTTATGACTCTTCTGAACCGTGCTTAGGGGGACACTGTACTATGCTATCCTGAGTTGAGTCTGGACTGCTGCTTTCACAGGGATAAAAGTGAGAGTACTTTTAAGCAAACCAAATACCAGAGTGGGCAGAAATTGTTAGTAGCAAAATACAACAGGTAGTAACAGGTAAGCCTGTCACCACTACATTGTTTTCAGACACAGCAACAGAAATATTTGCAAACCGGGGGAGCATCACGTTGCAATGTGACAATGAGGGGCAGTGGGGGTTGGGGGGGAAGCTGCAACTCCTTTCAGGTGCCTGTGAAAGTCCTTGTTGGCATCTCTTTAGAGCCAAGGCTGTCCTTTCTTTCTTCAGCTTGTAATTACAGTGACACAAAATAATCAAAAATAGTGGTAGTCAGTCAGCACCCAAAAATCTGTTTTAACACCCTGAACATCTTTTATCTGCATTCTTGACATAGGTAAAATGTTAGAATTCTGCATAAAGTGACAAGACAACAAAAAAATCCCAGCAACAAAGAATTACTGTATTATTCTTGTGTATTAAATTGGAGTCCTGGCTGCAGTAAGAGATGGTCTAATCAGCAAGGGAATAAAACGGTCTGAGGTCAGCCTCAGTGAATGACAGCTTGGCAGAAAAGACACTTCAGCATCTTCCTATCATTTCCTGCAGTTGATTGTAATAGCTGTTGATTGTAATGGTAGTTTTAGCCATTTTATACTACGGCAATTGTCAAAATCTGTATGATACAGTCTGTATGACTCTTAGGTTTACAAAAATAATCATTAGGAGTTGCAGCTAATGCAATCCATAGCCTTCCTAAATACTAGATAGAAGCCCTCTCTTACCATACTTTTCCCCTAATTTCTGCATTTCTCTGTCTTTTGCTATGGTATTATAGTAATTAGAATGGCGCTGTTTCCTTCTGCGGACCATTGTGTAGGTTGCTGGCTTGTTCCTGGTAGGAGCCTCTCATAATCTAAGAGAAGAGTCTCCTGTTGTTATGTAAATAACATTTAATGAAGCTCACGCAAGAATGACACTTTTGACCTCCAGACGACACATTGTTACAAAAGGAGCATGTAGAAGGTGCTGCTATTTGTATGGCAGCTTCCAGGATGCTGCTTTTTCAGCTGAAATTTTACATTAGTTTAAAACTGAGACAAAATACTAAAGAGCAATTTAAAAAAAGATTGGTCTTCACCTTCCTCATATCCTGTTTCTATCACTGTTTTCTCCTGGCTTTTTCCCTGCTAGAACAACATGTAAAACTATCCTTTACCTTCACTTGTCCCTAGCATAATATCTGGTTCTAATGGTGCCAATATTTTTAAGTTTGTGTTCCTGAGCATGATGGTGCAACCAGCCTGAAAGTTGATGATGCCATTGAACCACTATTTACTACAGCAGATTTTTCAGATATAATTTTAAGGATAAAGTTTAAAAATAATCTAGTTTTTTAAGAATATAATTTGCCAGTCTGCCCCTGAATGCACCTTTTTAGCCTACTGAGTATCTACAGATGTGGCTTCCAAGTGTGTTTTTGACTTTTGACCACCACTTCATTCAAACTATCAGTCTTTTAAAAATTAAACTGTATACCATGATGAAGAGAAATAAAGTGAAACTGAAGATCCTTCAGCCATAAAGGGTTCATCTTTTAGATATATTAGGGGAAAAAAAGTAAATTAATGAAAAAATTTTGGCATCAAATACCTATGACATCATATCGTCATATATTTTAATGGATCCTGCTAGAACTCTTAAAAAGAATTGCTGACTATTTCTGTTCTAATTGCCTCTGCTTTCGTTGAAACAGTCTGTGATTGTAGAGAGTTGGTATGGCCACAACACGACTATAATCAATAAAAAATATGCATATGTTATAAAAAAACCTGGAAAATTAGAAAATATGTTTTCAGTATAACTCTTCAAGACTGAGTCTAGCTTTATTAGGGGTCTCTTCAAACGGAACTGGTTTTCATATTTTCAAATTCTTTCCATTATTCCCTGCAAGTTCTTTTTTCCTGTTCTTCTCTTGTGTCCATCCCTTTGTTTTTCTTCACAGAAAAGTGGGGAAAGCAGAAGCATAACCAAAACCCAACACTTTCAGTTTTATTTTTTATGTGTGTGACTTAGGATTTCTTTTCTGAAGTTACAATTGATTAAAGGAAAATTATAAAGTACTGTGCTTTTCAACTGCATTGTTAGTGGGAAGAAAAGGGAAAGATGGTAGAAATTACAAAAAATGCAAATAATTAACTTGTTTTTCTAAAGAAACATTTTAGCATCTTATATGAAAATGAGGTTATTTAAAAAAAAGTGTTATGTGAACCCTTAGTATGGATATTTTTTAACAGAGATATTTCCAACTACTGTTGGTACTAAAGAGAAGCCTTATCAAGCCTTTTCTTACAGAAAAAGTAATTTTCATATTTGATCCGAAAGAGTAGTCATTAGTGTTTACCTATTGGATTCTTTTCCACAAAAAAAAAGTGTATACGCAGAATGCTTACTTAAAACATAGTAGTAATAGTAATATCAATGATAATGATAATAATAATTCCAGACTTGCATTAACAGTGAAGTCAATTAACAAAACCAGTAACATAACACAGAATGTTAAGAGTAAGAATATCTCAGCAGGAGGAAATTTTTCTAGTTGACATGGGAAGTTTGAGTCTATTGTATTAAAAAAAATGAGGGCTGTGAATGCAGAAATGAGGTATTTATGATGGATGGACATGACCATTCTGACAGCTAGATATTTTAATTGTAAACTATGGCTTGGTGTTTTTAATCTTACAGTTTGAAGCAATGAATTACATTAGCCTTATTTACTCCCTTTCTCCCACCGTAAGTTTTTCACAAGCCAGACTCCTCTGTGGAGATCCTGTGAGGTCTGTCTCAGTTTTTCTACTTTGTTCATCTTTAAATATTCACATTGTGATAAGAAGACAGAGAGCTTTCTAGCAATGTTCTTGGTCACCACTTACCTTTTTGCCATATTTAATTTCAATGAAATTTTAAGAATCCAGCTACTTTCTGCTTAAACATTAAGAATCAATCAACACCTTCCATCCCAAAAAGCCCACTCACCCGAAAAAAATCCGAACACCCAAATGAACTCCTTTTTCTCCTCATCTTCTTCCTCTCTCCCCTCTCACTGAGGGCTGATAACTACCTGTACTCTGCATGCTGTGGCTTATCTTGTACAACAGCAGCATGTAATCAAAGCTGACAGGTGAACCCCCAAGCAAAATGATTTTCTGTTCATGAACAGAAAAAATTGGAAAAACATAGGCAAAACCATGCAGCTAACACAGATCCTAGAGAAACACTGTGTTATGCTTTCTCACTATTAAAAAAGCACTTACTGTAAGAGACTCTCATAAATGGAAGAACCCCAAATAATATTTTCCAAAGCTTTTTTCTTTCTGAAACTATCTAAAAGAAAGAGGAAGTTCTTTCATTTTTTTTTCTCTTTTTCTGTGTGTCTTTTTGTACGTCTTCCTATTTTTTTGCTATGTGACAGTATATATTTTGATCTGATTTGAAAGTAGTCAAGGGCAAGAACAGAAGGAAAAAGAACTTTTGATTTTAGATCTACACCAAAGCTCAGTGACTAGGCAGGAAGAGAACTAAGGAGCCTAAGAGGAAATCAGAGAAAGAGAAAATTGGCCACAACCAACATATAAAACCCCACACAGACTTCTAAAACATGAAGAAAATCTGAAATAGAATTTGATTCCACTGTGCTTCCTCCTGCTGCTCTCACTGTTGAACTCAGTGTTACTGAGAAAACCCAAATTGCAATGCCGTCCTTACCCCTCAATCAAAAAGAAAATGGAAAAGGGAAAGGGGAAGGGGAAGGGGAAATGGAGGAGGAAGGGGAAGGGGAAGGAGGAAAAAAGGTATGTGATTGTAGGTCTTTGACTGTATAAGAGTTTCACATCAGGAAATATCAGCAAATCATTTTCACTTTCTGTATAGCAAACAGTGGACAAACATGGAAGAATCTCTTAAAAGGCTTTTCTTCAGGTCACCTTACTCAAGTAAATAAATTTTTAAGAAATATCTTTGTAAATCTCTTAATGGCTCACAATGGTTTCAGCCTGGCTACAGGAGGAGCTTCTCTTAAAAGAGATGCTATTTTGCCTCTGATCTATAAGATGGACATCAGGGACTTGCCTATGTTTCAACACAGATTGGATTAAAAAATTCTCGCTTTGTACCTCTGGGAAAAGCTTTACAACATCTTGTATCCTAACCAAAGTAGAGAGTAGGATAATTTTTTTTTTTCACTGTCACATATTCTTGCAATGTCTTTTGAACTGCATTTACATCTACAAAAAACCAGTGGGTTTGTTTTTTTTTTTCACCAGGAAAACACTTGTGCCTGTATACATGAGCACATTATTTTATGTTTATTCAGATGGATATTAATATTTGATATTCTGAGGGTAGGAAAACAAGTGTTCAGCAATAAAACCCAGAAAACCAGGAAAGACTGTTGGTCTAGGTTTGTAAACATACAAAAATTAGGACAAGCTTTAGGTACGACAATGATACATGCCAGTACATGAGAGTGGACTTTAGTGGGCTTTAGTGTTTCTCTGCAGAAGGACTCAGAGGAAAGCAATGAAGAATATGAGAGTTTAGTAAATAATTCCAGCAAAAGCCATAGAGCGTAATTCCCATCCACTTCCCCATTTTATGACAAAATTTAATAGAACGTTTATTACTCATTCCTGCTTTTAGGGTTGATGTTGTGACCTGGTAATATTGTTCATTCTGCAAAATGATAACAGAAGCTGGAAATTGTTATGGTTGATCTTTTTTATTTCTTTTTTCCCCCAAGATTCACTTAGGAGGCTTGATAAGAGCTTCTTCAAACAGCTCTGAAGAACCTGGGCAAAGAATCTATCCCTTAGCTTGACTCAGGTGCATCGTCTTCTAGAGATTTCCTTTTCATACTCCCATATTATGAAGACAAAGGAGAGTTTTTCCTCAGATTCTGCCATTTCTCCAGACTGAATATCGCACAACCACAGCATGAGTTCTTAATATTTCTCTGTTTTACAGTTTGAAAATTCCACTTAGAAGAAGCACAGATTTTTCCTCTTTTAATTTAATTTTTTTTTTCTAATTTAATTATAAACTACTGTAGGTTTATAATAATTTAGGGAAGACATAGTATCAACTTCAGAGGTGTCATTCTTAAAGATAAAAGACATGAGAAGCTGTAATCAGATCCTACATATGTGAGACTAAGTTAATTCCTGTTTTATGCAGGTACTTAGTAGTGGGACTCCTAGGGAGGAATAGGAATGTAGCTTCTATTTAGGCCTGAGAACAGTGAATGTAACCATTTGGAACCAAAGAATATTTTAGTTTCCAAGAGACATCAAGAGGGGTATTCAGTCCAAACCCTACTCAATACAGGCCTGGTTAAGCCATAGTCATGACTATCCCCAGATGAGTTTTGGAGGTCTGCGAGGAAGGTGATTTCACACCCTCTGTAAGCAATCTCTTCCACTGCTTGACCCTACTCAGGATGAAAAAGTTTTTCCTAGGATTTATCCAGCATTTCCTAACAAAGCTTCCAGCTTCATTCTCCTTCTATCCTATTCACTAGGCATATGTGGACAGCTATAAATTCTCTTCCCCACCTTTCCCTTTTTTTGGAGGCCAAACAAATATAGCTCTAGACACTCTTTGCACGTCCTGTGCTTCATCACCCTCAACAGCCTGGTAGGAAGAATCACGTGTGTGGCTTGTTTGCCTCATTTTTGCTAGTTGGATTTCCCTCATTTGGATATACAGTCAATCAAGACAAAGTACACTCGCTGTGTGTGTATAAGTAATTTATATAGAGCACTACCTTTATGTTTAAAACAGAAGGTGAAAGAGACCTCAAGCACATATTTTTCAGCTCATCATTTTAATTTCATTTACAGGAAGTTTTATTGTTCCAGATCGCTACCAAAGATTTATTCTGCTGGTTGAAACATTAATGAGCCTAAAATATTAGTTCTGTCACTGGAAAAACATGTTTTTATGTCTTTCTTCTTGTTTCAGTCAGGATATGATCTTGGAACATATCATTTTCAGCAATACATATGTATACATATTTATTATATTTGTTTAATCTTCAGACAAAAGTTTCTGGATTTAAAATTACTTTTACAGAGTCTTCTGTTTAATGAGGTGCTAGAAAACATTTGCTGTGTAAATATACTTGTTTGGAATCCTAAAACTGATTAAATGAAGCTTTTGGTGAAGGTTAGCCATTGTAAAGGTCATTTAAACAGTCTGTGTCCCAGCAATGACAGCTGGAATACCTGATATTGACAATTTATTTCTGAGAAAACAAGTTTAGTTGTTGAAAAAACATTTAGTTCTTGAGCTGACTGTAAACAAGTGGTTTTTTTCATCTTGGTGAGAATTTGGTAGAAGGGTCAATCCTTAAATATCTGTTATTTTACCTGTGCCAAGAGATTCACGGAGGAGTCAAGGTTGAAATGAACACCTTCTCTACAACTGCAGTATTTTAGAGAGAATCCACTTCTGCAATTTTTGTTCATATTTTTTAGTAGTGCTACTTCTTTACTTGTTATTTCAGGTTTTGTTTGGTTTGGTTTTTTTCCTGAGGAGTTTTACGTTTCCTCTGTTTCCCATGCACCTGTTTTTACTGCTATCCAGTGACCATTTGTCACATTAAAGGTGTGATCATGATTTTCTTAGCAACTCTAGTTGTAAATAACTCTTCCCTTACTATGTGGTTATGGAAAGCACACACAAAGCTCTAGTTGCTGCAGGCAGGCTCTTCAAACTCAGCCCTACTGTTCTTAGAAGGTATGTCCTAGCATCAAACTCCAGAATTTTATTTGTCAGGCTATCCAGCCTGGTAAAATACATGGCTTTGAAACCTGAGGAAAGTTTAATATGAAGTTTTTGGTGGAACCGCACCCCAGGGATCATCAGAATTTTACAATAGCATTTTTCAAATACTATGGACAAATTCTTAACCAAGATCTTTTCTGTTTCAGTAAGCTGTTACAATTAGAAACACAACTACTACCAGAACAGTTATGGGGAAGATGAGGAAGGTGTTCTTGGGTTAAGAGAAAAAGCAGCTGAGTCAGGTTGAAAAGGGTTAAATTCAACCAGGTTGAACTGGACTTTGGCCTTGTTTCAAGACCGTTTATATCCTTGTTTTTCTGAACCTCTGTGTTCTTATGTCCATGCCCATGATTAATTTTCTTTTTCCCACTTCCACAAGGACTGCATGTCTGATGTGACCCAAGCTTAGTTCAAACTCGTGCTTTGTTCACAAAACTAGGACAGAAAATAGACATGTGTTTTCCCACAAATCCTTTCTGATTTCAAATTGCAAGGCATCAGATCTTCTTGGCTGGAAAATGAAGTGGGAAACAATTTTACACACAGGAAAATAAAGGCTTCCTATTTTTCACTTTGAAACTCAGAATGAATCTTCCCTTTCTCTTTTTAAATTTTTTTAAAGCCAATTTTTTTTTTTGTATTTTTTGAAATATACAGACATAACAGAAAAACATTATGAAGCAGCAGACCATCTGTGTGGCTGCACAGTTTTGTAAAAAAAGAAAAAGGAATACACACAGAGGAAATTACTTGATTTGATTTTTTTTCCTTTTTGCTATTTTTACAAAGTTGAGGATGCCTTGCTTTTTGTTAAAGTCCACTCATTCTTCTATACTAAAAAGAAAAATTCCAAGAGAGCTGTGGAAGATAACTAGACAACATTATTTAGAAACAAGGAGAAAACCTTGTAATTTTTATGTTTCTATTCTGGCTGATAAGTACCTCATTTCCTATTTTTCTGTTGCTAAATTGACTCAGTAGAAGATATCTTTTGCTATAGTTCATTTGCAATGAATTGGGTTAAATGAGAAAAGATGATTCAGAAAGTGTTGGAGATACTGTAGATGAGAGTATAATGGACAGCCAGTCTGCTCATTTTTCCTGGGAATGATAGACTATAAATAGCTGTCTTTTGCCCTCCAGTACACACATTCAAGTCCCATTGAAGTCAGCAGTGCAGAAATCAATGGGAACTCTGTGTGTATGTATCAGAGCAGATTTTTTGCTCAACCAAATGCTTTGTACTTAGTATAGGAAGATCAAGAGATTATAAGAAAGCTGAAATGTTCAGAATAGTAATATCATCTATAAATTCAGCTAATTTTGCTCTGTGTATTTGACTGCACTATGGCATTCTTAACATATGTATACAATACACAGATTTAAAATAGATTTAAAATAGGCACACATATAAATACATACAGCATATTTTACCTACATTATAAGTTATATTTTTAGCGGAAAATAGAGGATGAGTTTTTACTATTTATTTCAGTTGTGATTACTTGTTGCTGTCCGAGACAGAGATCGGCGAGGAATGACACTGATTCCAGTTTCAGAGGAAAGAGGAATCTTTATTTAATTATATAAACGGGTTTTATATGTTAGTTCTCTGGAGTGGCACAAGGCCATTGGCCCCTTGACCATCCAGCTCTTTACATTGATTGGTTAGTTACCACAGGAAACATTTCCCTGATTCGTATAACAACAACTTGCACCTGGAAGATAGTTTACAGAAACTCCCAACTGCCTCTCAGCCAGTGTCTGTGAGAAAGTAAAGACTTTCTCACAGACAGAGGCAGAAAGCTGGAGAGTTCCTCTGCAACTCAGCTTTTGGCATCCACAATTACTTTTTGTGTTTTCCAATTCTTGTACTTGTATTAGAGGCATTCTTCTCACTTGTACTGTGCTCTGAGTATGTTTGCACAGTGACACTAGATTCAGTCTTATTTAGATATCTTATAATGTCTGAAAAAATACCCATACGAGAAATGAAACAGAAAAAATATTAAAAAATCCTTTTATTTATGTCTGCTTTCTCCAGTTCAATCTTCTGAACACAGGGAATTGCTCATTTTGGCAAAGAATGAGTTCCTTGGATCATAGAATCATTAAGATTGAAAAAGACCTCTAAGATCATTGAGTCCAACCATTAACCCAGCACTGCCTTGCTTAGCACTAAACAATATCCCCAAGTGCCACATCCAAACACCTTTTGAAAACTTCCACCTCTTTCTTGGACAGCCTGTTCCAGTGCCCCACCATCCTTTCAAAGAAGAAATATTTTCCAATATCCCATCTAAACCTCCCCTGGTGCAACTTGAGGCTATTTCCTCTTGTCCTGCCACTTGTCACCCAGGAGAAAAGACTGATCCCCATCTGTCTTCGGCCTCCTTTCAGGTAGTCACGGAGGTCTTCCCTGAGCCTCCTTTTCTCCAGGCTAAACACTCCCAGCACCTCAGCCACTCCTCCTATGGCTTACTCTTCAGACCCTTCCCCAGCTCTGTTGCCCTTCTCTGGACTCTCCAGCACCTCAACGTCTTTACTGAAGTGTGGAGCCTAAAACTGAACACAGGATCAGAGGTGTGGCCTCACCAGTGCCAAGTACAAGGGTTCAGTCACTGCCCTGGTCCTGTTGGCCACACTCTTTCTGATCTAAGCCAAGATGCCCTTGGCCTTCTTGGCCACCTGGGAACATGCTGGCTCATGGTCAGGTGCTGTTGATGAGCACCCCCAGCTCTTGTTCTACTGGGCAGTTTTCCAGCCCCTCTGCCCCAGCCCCTGTGACTCTGCAGGGGACTGTTGTGACCCAAGGGCAGGACCCAGCACTTTGGCTTGTTGAACCTCACACCACTGGCACCTCCCATCGATCCAGCCTGTCCAGGGCCCTCTGCAGAGCCTTCCTGCTCTCCACCAGGTCAGCACTCCCACCCAGCTTGGTGTCACTGCTCACTCACCGAGGGTGCACTCCATGCCCTCATCCAGACCATTGGCACAGGTGTTAAGCAGGACTGGCCCCAGGACTGAGCCCTGGGGAACACCACTGGAGTGGCTGCCAGCTGGATGCAGCTCCAGTCACCACCACTGTCTGAGCCCGGCAACCAGGCAGTTTTTCAGCCTGTGAACTGTGCACATGTCCCGGACATAGGAAGCCAGTTTCTCCAGGAGAATCCTGTGGAAAACGGAGTCAAAGCCTTTACTAAAGTCTGAGGAAATAACACGCACTAAATGGGTCGTCCTGTCATAGTGGAAGATCAAGCTGGTCAAGCAGGACCTGCCTTTCCTAAACCTATGCTGTCTGGGCCTGACTTCCTCTGTTTGTCCCGCATATGCCATGTAATGGCATTCCAAATGATCTGCTCCATGACTTCCCCTGGCACTGAAGTCAGGCTGACAGGCCCCTAGTTTCTCAGATCCTCCTTCCAGCCCTTCTTGTAGATGGGCATCACATCTAATAATTTTCAGTCAATGGGACCTCTCCAGTTGGCCAAGACTGCTGGTAAAAAATGGAAAGTGGCTTGGTGAATTACCCCTTTAGCTCCATCATCATCCTGGGTGACCTCTGACCCTGTAGACTTGTGTGTGTCTAAGTGGTGTAGCAGACCACTGACACAATGTTTGACCCTGGATTATGGGGTCTTCATTTTGCTCCCTATCTCTGTTTTCCAGCCTAGGGGCAGAGTGCCCTGAGGACAATTGATCTTACTATTCAAGACTGAGGCAAAGGCATTAAGTATCTCAGGCTTCGCCTCATTCTTTGCCTCTGTGTTTTGTCTGCATCTAGTAAAGGGTGGAGATTCTCCTTAGCTCTCCTTTTGTTGCTGATGTGTCTATAAAACCATTTGTTGCATCTTTTACAGCAGTATCCACATTAAGTTCTACCTGAGCTTTGGTTTTTCCTATTTTCTCCCTGCAAGAGAGGAAATATAGGTAACAGATTAAACTGGTGCCAAAAGTGTGGGTTTTGAACAAACAGAAAATTTAAATTGGAATCAAACACTAGGCAATCTGAGAATATCTGTGTCTTCCTTTAGGGAATTTGTTTGCACTTATACATGCTGTCTGTGAGTGTATTCCTAAATCTATTTGCTGCTAAAGTAAGAAACTGCTTTTTTGCCTTCATTTTATATTTTCACACTATTTTACCCCATAATTGAGGGCACTTTTGGACAGGCTACCAGTAAATTGTTATTATACAGAGGAGACTCTCTCTCCAGATGCTAAGGTCTATCCAAACTGGAAGTTGTCTCCCACAAAAAAGATTTGGTTTGTCCAGAGAGAAGTCTGCAATGTCCTATTAAAGCTTATAAAAAGGGTGTATCATCCCAAAGGAGGAGGACAGACAGACATTTTTCAGTATCTTAAGGAGATGGAAAAGTTGCAAAGGAAGATTTAGCAGGGGGAAATAAAAGATGGAAAAATCTTTGTAGTCAGAAGAGTATAGATAAGCAGCACCCTCTACCATGGTTAAGGAAGAATTCTGCTCCTCTGTGTCTTGATAAAAGGCACTGGTAACATCCACCAGGGTACTCAACAGCTACGTGTTTACTTGCACCTTCACTTTCAAACACTTACACTTTTGTTGATATTTTGAAGGAGGAAGTGTGTTTCCAGCACAAGATGAGTCTTAAAAGTCAATGCTAGATTCCGAATTAAATTGGCAGCCTGAATTCAGGACTTAAATTCAGAAGAGTTATTTGGTTGAGAATGTGCCATTTAAAATCAAAACACAGGAAAAGAACTGCTATTGTTAATTCTCCACAAATGTCAAATATTGAGCACTCTGTTAGCTGAGTCCTACAAACATCTTGTGACAAGCCAAACTGTATCCCTTGAATAGCACTAGGTAAATATTCTGCAAAGGTTTCCTGGGCTTGGAAAGGAAATTGAGTTCCTGTTGTTACAAAAATGGTTCTAGGATTATTCTGTCTCAGTGCTTCTTGGTTTACATACAAATGAGTGGAAACAATGAATTATGGGAAAACATTGAATAAAAACCCAGCTGAGCAACATATGAGAAGAATGGTAAGCCTAACCTCTGCAGCTAAAAAGGCTGGTGAAAGAGAAAAAGTGAGGCTTCTTGTGGTGAGGGAAAGATTCCTTTCCTGTGGTGGCTTCCACCTTTGCAGACCATTGGACCAGGTGAGAATTCACTCTGGAAATTTTCTAAAGCAGAAATCTATCCCTGTCTTACTCTATATAGAAAATTACAATCAATCCTTTTAAAGTCCTGTTCTAATGTGTTCAAGGAACACTGAAGAAATACCAGCGGCATGGAATTTGGAAGGTGGTCATCTGCTGATATAGCTGGGAGTAGTTGTTTTGACTGTTTCTTTCCAGCTCTCTTTGTGAACATGAAATATTTTACATTTCCTTACACCTTTTGCCTCACTTGTAAGACAGGGAAAATACTACTGCAAAAAGGAGTATTCCAAATGCTCTCCACAACCAATCTAATTCCTTTGTTTTGGACTGAAGCACCATTTTTTTTCAGGCAACAGGCAAATGTTTAGGACAGTGTGAGCTGAGAATCTCTTCTAGGATGTAATACCTGGACATTTGTGTGCATGAGATGCTACTTTGAACTGGTGGACGAAGCAGTGAAGAATTTAGCAATAATATTTAGCTTGCTAGGAAATGCAGTGTATTTATTCCTTTCTTCCGAGCCTTATTTACGGTATACTGGGACTTCTGAGTGAAGGAATGGCAAACTTAATGAAACATTTGATTGGTATTAATTACTTTCCACTTAATTACCTGCCATGTGGATCTTGTTGAGCTATTGATTACTGGGAAACATACGTCCCACTGGGGATAGTGTGATTTAACTTCATCCAATGAGTCAATTAGCCCGAGCAACACTGGGAGAGCTGGTGCTCTGCCTCAGTGAATGGGGTTTCTTGCCAAGAATGGTACATAAGCTGTTTATTTGTTCATTAAAACACAGTACTACTGTCAACGGGAGGCACTTATCAGTTGTTATTGAGATTGGTAAAATGTCACTGTTTCATCAAAGATTAGCAGCAGTTCATAGCTGCAAAGTGGGTGAAAAGACCCTCTCTGGTTTGAGAGAACAGATGAATGCATGAGGTCAAGACATTAACCCCTGTTTGCTTCTCATTTGTGAGAACTTCAGTTACAAATTTGTGTCAGCTCTCCCAAGTGCAAAACATCTTTCATTGTCATTAATTCAGAAGCTGTGTGACAACAGACCCTGAACTGTGGCATGTGACATTCAATTAATTTCACCAAGAGTGAAACACATGGTATGTCCCCCAACTCACCAAAACTAAATACTAATGTTGTTCTGTAGTGAGGATGATCTTCCTAACTGACCAGAATAGCCTGCTGTCTTCTCATGAATTAATCTGAGAATGAAAAGATCTTTTTTATTTTCTTTCTTTCCTCCCTTGTTATTTAAAGTAGACAAAGAAACCATTATTCCTATTGATATAACTGGAGGTATAAAAACAACCCTCTTGGCTGGAAATAATAATTAAAAAAATCAAACTCCACAAACAAATAACCAAACAACAGTAAAAACAAAATCCCCAAACCCCAAAACAAAATCTCAAACAAACTACTACAAAACAAGAGAATAAATGTGGAGAATTAAATTTGTTCAAGGAAGTATTACAGTGAATCTTATATGGAATGGTTAAAGAAAAAAAATGAGTATTCTAGGCAGATGTCTACGGAAGTTACTTTTAAATATGAAGTTTGGATTGAAATATAATTTGGAGATCATGTTATATAATATACATGAAAGATAGGGTATATTATCTCAGTAGTGGGTAAAAAAAGTCATTCTAAAATGAGAATCCTCTAGAAAAACTGAACAAATAAACAAATAACTGATCACAAATGCTTGATTACATTAGATTAGATATATACAAATGTATAAGCCAAAAACATTGACATGGAGACATAACCTCCAATTTTTTCTGTTAGAAGAGTCATAAGAGGTTATTTATGAGGTTATTTACTTGGCAGTGACCTGCATAAGCATTTGTAAACATTGAGGAAAGGATTCAAGTTCTGTCATCTGCCATAAATGGATGATGTGTTTTACCTATGCTACATTTTATTTTGCTCAATAGAATACATTAATTTCCATTTACAGTTCTCTTTATACTCTTACATAACAGGATAAACTAACTTTTAAATAATATTTTGGATAATGACATATGGTACACATTTATCCTAACTTCAAACCTTTCGTGCTGTAAGAGAGGAACATTGGGTTTGATGGGTGTCAAAATATTATTCTTGCAAAAGAAGGAAACCAGATAAATTCAACAGATATTCATCTTGGTAGAAGACAAATTGTTTTTAGGGATGGATCAAGTATAATTTTTTGTTTAAAATAAGCAGAAATATTTAATGTAATTGGCTTTTCAAAGGTTTTGTGTCATTTCAAGTTAAGTATACTGAAATATATGAAGACTTTACACACTACTAAAACAAAGTGGTTCATTAAAATTACTTTGGTATTTTCAACTGAGAAAATAGCTGTGAAAAAGTGAAAGTAGCAAGGGAAATTTCTGAATGCATTTCTGATCTCCTTTTGGGTGTGAGTTTCCACTTTATAGCCTTGTGAATCAAATTAAGAAAAAACAACAATTTTTTTTTAGTTTGTTTCCCACGTTATTAGAACCTTTTAGAAGGTTCTAGCAGGCTTTTATAAAACTAGCTAGGCAAGCTGCATTGCTCTTCTAAATTACCATAGTTGTACTCACTGGTATAAAATCTCATTTATCCAGAAGAATAATTTTGGGTTGTTACAAGCGGACAAAAAGCATCAGGCTTC
Organism: Edolisoma coerulescens; assembly: GCA_013397115.1. Classification (NCBI taxonomy): domain Eukaryota; kingdom Metazoa; phylum Chordata; class Aves; order Passeriformes; family Campephagidae; genus Edolisoma; species Edolisoma coerulescens. The sequence continues at coordinate 564,038 of VWZW01004164.1, read as the reverse complement.
AAACTGTTGCTAGAATGTAACATACTTTATGAAACTGCTCAGCAGTGTCTGGCTGGAACATGGTTAATTTTCCTCATAGGGGCCCATGTGGTGCTGTGCTGTTTTGTGTCAGTGCCTGGAGCAGTGTTTGTCACACACTGGTGTTTCAGCTGTTGCTGCACAGTGCTCGCACAGCGTCAAGGCTGGACCACCAAACACCCCTCACTTCCTCACTAGAAGGCTTGGGGCTGGGCAAGAGTCTGGGAGGAAGCTCAACTGACTAAAGGTAATCCCATGCCATACAGCATCATGCTCAGCAATAAAAGCTGGGGGAACGGAAGGAAGGAAGAAGAGGAAGCATTAGGAGTTAATAATGTTTGTCAACCCAAGCAATGCCTATGCATGATGAGGCCCTGCTGCCTGGGAAGCGGCTGGAAATCTGCCTGATGATGAGAAGTTGAGACTAAATTTCCTGGGTTTACTTTAATTCCATGTGTAGCTTTTGCTTTCATTATTAAATTGCCTTTCTCTCAGGCAATGAGCTTGTCCATCCTAGTGTCTCTTTAGTGTTGAGGAGAGTGAGTAAGAAACCACCTGGGTGGGGGTCTGAAAGCCACCCGAGGTCAACCCACTACATATATTTACAAGTACAGTTGGCTTTTGGAGAGTTTGAACACATGGTGGGAGTGTACAGTGTATGTATGTATTTATGTATGCACCTCTCATTTTCTGGTTAAAGCTAGTGGAGCATAATTAGCGTGTGCTGTTTAATTCAGACATAACCTTTATTAAATAAAACAAAGAAAAACTTAAAATAAAGATGTGACCAATAAAAGGTTTCATTAACTGCTATAAATCTCTTTGAGATATTCAAGGCCAGGGGAGGAAATTCTTAAAATGTCTATTTTGACTGAATTTTTTAATGCAATATAGGTCTCACTGTATCTTACATTAGAGTTCTGTGAAGCTGTGAAATAACACAGCAGCAGGGGATGGGGCTGAAATTACTGTAAAACATTCTTGTCTCTCCAGTATTAGGTTTCTGCTGTGTTAAATTAGCATGGTAAAATGAAAGCAATTGACCAGTTTTAGACAATGGTGGAGTTTGTCTGTATGTTGTGGAAGAATTATTTAGTGAGTGTTGTGGTTTAATGTGTTTAATGGTAGTACAAAAGGTGAAAGGGACCTTGTTTTTCTGCTTATGCTGTAAACAAGGTTTCAGGGGAAATTCTTTGAAGTGCAGAGATCTAAGCTGTCTGGTTTTGAATTCCCCCTGAGGTACTACAGAGGAACAGTAGGTGTCTGATAATGTTTTAACTTCAAGTAAATATTTTTGGGCATCAAACAGCACTGACAAAAAGTATAAAAAGTGGATTATTTAAAAGTGCTGCTTAAGAAAAATAGGATACTCATGATTTGTAGTGTTGAAGTTTTTAGTCTCTCTAGACTTACAAAATAGAATGTAAAGCAGTAAAGGAGTGAAATCTCGAGGTGTACTGATGATGTCACCATAGGGACTTAATCCCTAGTGTACTCATCTCTTTGTAAAAACTGAGTATGAGAAGCACAGTGACATTACCCATATCTTGACTATTTCCAAAGATCTGGTCTAAATGCCAGATTTTCTTTCAACAATCCTGACAGCTGCCTTTGTTGGATTGGGTCTGTCTATTTAAATGCGCAGAGAAATATATGAGCTACAACACTGTGGTGTGGAGTCAAAATGATAATCAAAGATGTAAGCAGTGCTGACAACAGCCAGCAGGAAGCACCACAGTTTAAATACAGACTTCAGATGATGTTACAAATTTTGCCACAAACAGATAGGGATAACTTGCATAATGGTCATAAGAACATTATCGGGTTTTTTGTCTATAAATTTTATTTTATTTTCCTTCTCTTTAGCTCTGAAAAATAAAACAATAACAAAACATTTCCATAAACAGTTCTAAGTTTGGTTATAGTTATTATTATATATGGCTTATAAATATGTTTGAATTCAGTCTGTTTTCAGGATCACACTGGTAGCCATATATGATGCAGGAATAAAGTTCACTTTCCGTAGTGTTAAAAAAAGTCTCCAAAGTTGACCTACTTACCAACAGGACTACGAAATTCTCATTACATTTTCCTTAAAATTTTCTTGACATAGATTCTGGTTGTTTTTCCTGACAAGATGTCTTTTACCTGTTGTACTCGTAGCATCAGTGGTGACCTGAGATACTGAAAATTGTGGCAATTGAAACTTCAGAAAAATAAAACCCTAACAGAGGTTAGGTTTACAATATTGCTCAAAAAAATAACTACTGGCTTTGTCATAACAACTGACAGAGACAATGGGCAAGCAGTGTGCCCAGCAGAGTGCACTGTTTCAGCAAAACAAAATGTTTGGGGGTTTTTCAGTTTTGTTTGATTGTTTGTTTGTTTGGGTTTGTTTTGTTTTTTTGTTTTTTTTAGTATCAGTGGTGCCACTTTATTCACAAAATAAGCTTGTGAAACATGGGAATTTATTCTCAACTTCCTTTGATTACAGCAAGACACAGGACCCCATGTGCAAGGACACAGCTGGTGGGTGTGCTAGGACCAAATTTTCATCATGTTAAAACATGTAGGTTTTTCCTGTTAAAGTGTATAGGATCAGGAAGGGGCTGGTGGGTAAGGTCTGGATTTAAGTCTTGCCCCTTCCTTGCAAGTGATAGAGAAGCTCAGAAATGGAGGTGGCAGTGGCAAGTTAGGTGGGACACAGCTGTGGAGAGTTGGGTGAGTTGGGGATAATTCTCAGCTTTCAAGGATTGACATGAGCTTCCTGAGAAGGAAGAGGATTTCTAAAGAAAGAAGATAATTTTTCTTCAAGTGCATGAGCAATGTCTTGTGTGGCAGGCCTGACCACCCCTTGCAGAAAAATCTTCATAACGCTATGAGCAAAGCCTCAGTTACAGCTATCAGCCACCTAAAAGTAAAGACAGAAGAGTCTTCATGAAATGGTTAGAACATTGAAGAGCTACTAAGTGCCTACTGTCTTCAACAGCTTCTGTTCTTCAGACCCTTCAACAAACATAGAGATATTAAGTTACTTTCTAAATGAAAAGACACCTAAATGACAGATTACAACTTCCAATGGGATTTAGAGCCCCATGTGAACTATATTCTCTAGGTCTTGGGAAACACAATCTTGCAGCACAGTGAACTCATTAAGGTTTCCCACTCCTTCACTGGTGTTGGGTAAAAAAGCCCAGATACAAGCAGTGACCAGTGCAGTACTGGCCTTAGTGATCTGTCCTATCACACCTGGAAAAGAAAGAAAATCTCCTTCTGGACTGGTGATGTATGCTGTCAGTAATGGTTTGAACTAAACTGCTGCTACACACTTGCCCAGAGATGCAGCTGAAAGAATCACGTTTACACTCCTTCTACATGATCCAGCTTTACTGAGGTTTACAAATAGTGTATGAATACCCACAGCCTAGCCAACTCTGCTCTGTGGCTTTTATCAGACCGGGAAGACTTTCAGGAAAAAGTGGTCGTGACCTTCTATTCTATTCTGTTTTGTATCTGGGAGCACCAGACCACAGAACTTAAGCTGGCCTGTAGGTTGTTCATGGTCCCAAAAGGAATGCAATATATTTGGACTGCTTTGTTACTTTTTTTCTCTCATACTTTTTATTTTCTCTCTCTGTCTTTTTATTTTTTTGTTTTCAAGACTTTTCTGCTTGGACCAGTTTATGCTTTGTTGATGTGAACTGAATGTGCAAATGCCCCTCGTCAAATACCATGTGCTTGATGGTGAAGCAAAGTTTTTAGACCAAAGTCTTTTAATACTACCAGCAAGATTTGAGTGTACTTGTAAGTTACCCAAAATACAATGAGGATGTTTTTGAATACATCAAGAGTGGTAAAATGTGGTTGTTTTAAAAGCTGGAGAATAAAAATCCCCCTAATACTTTCATTTTGGGAAGGGATCATAGCCTTTCTGATCTCGTCACATTTTGCAGAATTCTAAGAAAACTTAGGTTCTGGTAGGACAGGCATTTTGAGCATTTATTTGCAAACACTTGGACTACACGCACCACAGCTGTTGAACTACACAGTACATGTGTTGTAGTTCAGTGGGGTACCATGTTAGAATGGGAGAAAGAGGAAGTCTTTCTGCAATGACAACCAACCTATTATATATATCTGATTCTGGTAGAGTTAGGCTTA
>VWZW01004164.1:547905-559818 GCA_013397115.1 Edolisoma coerulescens | reverse complement strand
TATAAATCTTACCTGTCCAGACACATATAGTCACAGAAATGAAAAATACTCTATCTCGGAAGAGAGCCTATGTAAAATGCATCCTTCGAGAAAAACAACCTGGTTTTTAAGACAAAGACAAGTGCAATTAACAGATGGAAGTTATCTGCTCTAAATAGTGGGTCAACAGGACACAGTACACTTGCAGGAAATACACAATTCCCATTTGTGACTGTAAACACTGTGGGGTCCACATCTCTATGGGTAAAAGCCAAACTCTGTTAGCATACAGATGTGCGATACCTTTTAAAATCGCTGCAGTATCTTCCTACCTGCTGTGCTTAATTTCAGATTCAACTGCAGTCATTAAAGGAAAAAAAAAAAAAACCCAACAAACAAACCACAAAACTGGTTTTGCCTTTATCTGTGTGCTACATTGCACTGGCTTTTCCTCAAATATTTTCCTGGTGCTCCAGCTCCCCAAACATATTTTGAATACTTAAGATTTTAGAGCCTCAGCTCTCACTTTCCTTTTTCAAGTGTCTCTGTCTTAAAGTGATTTTACTTGTCCGTCTAACAGGTAATATCACAACTTTTTGTTTTCTAACAAAAACTTTCTTGTAAGCCTATTTTGCAACATTCCCTAAGAAAAACTAAAGGTTTTGTTTAGAATTGTAAAAAACTTTTACGATCTGGAAGCCCTAAACTCCCTTCAAAGACTGGCTGCACTAAGCCTAATTCTCATTTTGATTTATTTTGCTTTGAATATAAGGGTATTAAATTAGCAAAGACAAGCAATGAACAAAACTCTGGAGAGGAATTAGCCATTGTATCCAGTCCATTAATCTCTTCCTCAATTCTTGAGAATTGTGGCTCACCCAGACCCAGAGATCAAATAAAATGCCTAATTGGGAAAATCCTAAACAAGAGTATCCTGGGGAGCTTGAATTTATTTGTCAACTGTTCAAACAACTATGTTGTTTATAAGTCTTTAAAACCCTGATACTTTTCTGCCACTATAACTTAATCCAGATACTTTAAACACAGGAGGGTGATTGAGAATTGCTTTCAATTAACTGGAATAGGGAGAAACACTTATTCTGAAAACAGATAGCTGTGTTGTGAACATTCTGCTGAACATGCTGGGAATTTTAGATCTAAACATCAGGTTTGAGGGATGCTCTGAAAACTCTTAGAGAGTCATGGTAAACACAGCTAACGGGTATTCTCCTCTTGTGATAGCATTTGTACTAAGCACTGTGACTCAGTAAGAGGAAGAAATACAGTATAAATGAATGACGGTTTCTAAAATAGTTCAATAACATTTTTTCCAGACATGTGAAAGGCAACAACTACTTGAGTCTTTTCTGCTTGTGATTATCCTGATGATAACCTGTTGATTTTCTTGGAGGTCAAGAAAAACAACCCACTGATCTCTACCTGCTATTGCAGCAGAAATGCAGACAACAGTTAAAAGTCTGTACCTGGGTTTGAGTCTGATAACATCCCATAGTCCCATCAGTGCTAAAAAAAATAGGTAAATGTTAGTCATCTAACATGAAACAAATTTTCTGACAGCACAGTGACTCATCAATAACCTGACTGCTCTCTCTTTTTTGGGAAAAAAAGAGTCTATGGAAAAATCTCTGGCCAGGAAACACTTGTTGAGGTGGTTGATTGCCCCTTCCCACTCCTCCCCCCTTATTTATGTTTTGCAGTCCTAATCAGTAGTTTAGATTTGATATGGCATAGAGATCCCAAGTACCCCATGAATTGATGCCTCCTTTTTGCTATAGAGGATTTCTTGTTCTCAGTTGCAATAACAGTGACCATGAGATTACATTAAATTGCTTACGGGGTGAACAAATTAGCTCCAGCGTCACAAATGTTACATATTTTTATGGTATCCAGAGGGGTGTCACTGTCAAATCTAAGGATGCTTTTTTTTATGTTGCTACAGACATCTGTGTATGACAACCCTCTTGTTCAAGCCTATGAATTTTCAGAGAGGTTACTTTGAAATGATCACATTAATGACAATGTGTACTACAGGGCAAAACAAAGTCTGTCAGGGACTGCTTAAGTATAAGTGGAGAACAGATCAGATAACTTCTTGAAGCCTCTTCTTCTATGCCTATTCTTTAAAAATTTCATCTTTGCCTCTAACAAGCATCAGTCAAACAATGAAACTAACAGGAATTTGCCAGAATGGAAAATAGGACATCTGGACCACATAAGACTGATAAAATACATTTTGTTCACAAATTTATCCTCTTTTTCTTTCAGAGGACTAAGAAATAACAACTCCTTGAAGGAGAACCAGAGGAAGAAAGCCAGATTGCTTATGATTATAGAAACCTTGCCCTTTAAAGACCACAGTGTATGAAGCAAAATTCTGATTTTGCTCTCACTGCTGTATCTCAAGAACAGCTAACTGGCAACAACAAGCACAAGTTATTTAATATAATAGACTAACTATTTGGGCTGCTAGATATGATAACTGAGATGTCAATGAATAATCATCTTTATTGATCTCCTCTTTAGCAATCACAGAACTGAAAATATAAGCCAAACTGTTCCATGATTCTCGGAATATTAAATGCTAGAGTTTTTTACAAATACAGCTTTTAACCAAACTCCCAAACTCCTTTTAAAATGACTCATCACTGCAACACACCCTGAGGATTGGTGCCTCAGTCATCTGTATCTGTGATCTAACGTCATGGAACACTGTTCTTTTTCATCCCATGTGTCAGAACTTCCTTTCTTCTGAAACCAAAATGTGTGATCTTGCATTGCTTATGGAGCCAGGACATGGCAAAGACACGTACCCTTGAAGCTTGGCTGTCTCTTTCGGCTGTCCATTCAGGTACCTGGGATTTTTTCATGAAAGTATTTCTTACATGGATTGAAATTTTAGCCTGACATTTATAAGTCTAACAAGATCTCAAACTAACTACAGTTGAATGAATAAATTATAACAGTGTTATCTTGAGACAGCATCATGCTTTAGTGGAGAAAACGATGAAAATTAATGTACCCTACCTTGCATGCATTTATTCCTTTCCTCTTTTAATGGTATTCTTTTGGCTTTTCATACTGCCTAGCTGTGTGACGTTCATAGTAATTATATCTTTTCTGAGAAAATCAGATGGAGGAGGGTCACAGAATGATTATCCCTAAAGACAAATCTAAGTTTTACAGATTTCTCGTTGCCTAGCATTTCCTCATTTAAAATTCTATGGGAAGTCGTGATTACACATTAAATAATTGTGTTATTTTCCAATTGATCCTGTGTTCACAGCATAGATGCCCTATGTGAATGACAAGCATGAGGAGCACAGGAATACAGAAGCCTGGTTTCAGATCACTCATATGGTATGAACACAGTTCCATTTGACATGGTATCTCACAGATTTGTAGCTGCAGCAGCAGATCCCAGACAATTTCTGGGTCAGCTGGGAGTTGATCATTCTCACAGTCACGGTCCTCCAGCTCAGGGCACTGAGACTCCCTTGGTCTGTATTCTGTGCTGAAGACAGGGGCAAAGAATGCATTGAACACCTCTGCTTTGTCCATGTCCCTGTTTGTGAGGTGACCATCCTCATCCTGTAATGGGCCGATGTTATTTTAACACTGCCTATTGCCATTAATATATTTGAAAAAACTCATTTTATTATCCCCCATGGTTCTGGCTGGCTTCAGCTCTGGTTGAGCTTTGGGTGCACGAATTTTCTCCCTACAGTGGTAGTAGCATCTCTGTATTCTTCCTGTGTCACCTGACCTTGCTTCCACTGGGCTTACAGCTTCCTTCTTTGCCTATTTTCCAAGAGAAGATTCCTGTTCAGCCAAGCCAGCCGTCTGACCCTCCTGCATGACTTCCGACATTTGGGAATTGCTGCTCTGTGCCCTTTGGAGGTGACATTCAAAACGTGGCCAGCGCTAAAGGACCTAAACACCTGAAAAAAAATTTTCCTGGGAGACCTTGCTTACTTATTCCATGGGCCACCTGAAATCTGCTCTCCTCATGTCCAGAGTTGAGGTTTTGCCATCACTTTTCCTTCTGTCAACAGAGATTTTTAACTTGATCACTTCATGATTGCTGTGGCCAAGACACGGGTGGCTGTGGCAAATCTCCACTTTGCTCACGACATCTACTCTTACAAGCAGTAGATTAAGAAGGGCGTCTTTCTTAGTCTGCTCCCTAAAGATCTGTTCCATAAAGTTGTCATCCAGGTTTTTTAGGAATCTTCTGGCCCATGTTGTACCAGCTGTGTGATGTTCCCAGTTAATTTCTGGCAAGTTGGAGTCCCCCATAAAGACAAGGACTGTTGGATTGGAAGTGTCCCTTAGTTCCTCAAGGAGCAATTTGACAGCATCATTGTCTTGGCTGGGAGTTCTATAGTAGATTTCTATGATGACATCCACATTATTTGTTTCATCTAGCAGATACTGAAAAATACTACTTATGTTTCATGATCTTCCTTCACAAACATTTGTTCCATGTATCTGCTCCATAGACCATAAAAAGACAAATAAAAAATCGGTTGTGGAATGTATAAACAGATGCCTAAAGTTACATATTTTAAATCTGATAATAAATAAATAAATAAGAATCTTTTTCAGCATACACATATTTTAATGAGAGAAATTACACTAAGCAGGTCACATTGTAATGAAGGAGACTGTACTCCTTAGTCATTAACTATTATAAGAGGTCTCTATATTTTCTTTCTCTACAAAAGGAAAGGCCTGGGTTTCACTTACAGCAATTGCTTCAATCTAAATTTTTGATCCTACTTGGAGGATAAGTGCCCTGTAAGTACTTTGCCAACCTCTAAATCCCATCTAAGCTATTTGAAGTTGTACTTGTCAATCAGAACTTGAATCAACTTTGAAATAAGACAAGCCCAGTAATTACAACTACACTTATTTTACATTTAGAAAGCAAACTTTAAAATCACATCTAGTTGCCGAGACTATTGCTTCCCTAGGAAAACTGTCTGCATGCTTTAACAACATGGTGAAATGTGACACTGAGAGTGAGGGCCAGGGATTGCAGTGCAACTTAGGCAGGGCAAAGAGCAAGAGGCTTGTTTTAAAAGCAGCTCACAGAGCAGGAGAAGGCATCCTTGGCCTTTTGCAAGGTCTATCCCAGCCACTTCATCTCTTATGCTTTCATCAGCTTTTCTTGAGATATCTTGTGAGGTCCATGTCTCATGATCCAATTGTCTGCCCTCAGGAAACACATTCTTGGGGCATAGGCTGGTGTTCCCATATTTTTAGACAGTCCAATCTTTTTAAAAACCCCAAATATTTAAAATGTGTTTACTTATACTTCCAAAATTCTGAGGTAGTTTTCATGATGAATTTTGTGTCAGAATTTCACACCCTTTTTTTGGAACAGAGATGTACCATACAAAAATCTTCTAGGGCAGGCTCACAGTGTTTCACCATAATAACAACATGCAATACACTTAACTGCTCCCTTGGCAAGAATCATATCGTTTAATTGGAAGCACCAGCCCAAACAGATCCAGAGCAATGTTTTCCAGTGTCTCTAAACAATAGTTAAATAGCTCAACAAATGTGTCTAGATGGCACACCTGTATTATCTTACAGCTGTCTACAGTACTTTTCAGACTGTATTTTTTAAAACACACTTCTTACTGAATGCTCCTTGCTCACTTCTTGATGTGGACTCTTTATGATTGCTAAAAGAGATTTTTTCTTAGTATGGTTTAATTTAACTCCTCCATTCAACTCTCACTTCTTCCATGACTTGCCCAAACAACAAAATCCAGTGTTTCACTCTTTTACAGATTGTTTACATTCAATAATTACTTTTTAAGTCAAGAATTAAAAGTTTGTAATAACCTACATGTTTACTTCCTGAACACATTTGTTTCTAGCACATTGTATTAAGCAGAGCTAATACGGTGATTATAGACCCAGATAAACCTCAAAGCTATAGCAAATGAAAAACTGTCTATCTGATATTCATCTGAGAATCCTCAAGGAGCTAGCTGCTGCTGTCGTCACAAAGCCTCTCTCAATGATTTTTGAGCAATTGTGGGATTCTGAAGAAGTCCCAGCTCATTGGAAGCTGTCTCATGTTATCCCAATAACAAGGTCAAGAATGAGGAACCCAAAAACTACAATCTCACTTCAGTGCTCAGTAAAACAATGGCAAAGATTATTCTGGGAAGTCTTGAAAAACACCTGGATGACAGAGTCATTAGTCACAGCCAGCACTCCTTGTCCACCCTGATTTCCTTCTACAAGAGGTGTCGTGGGTAACCCAAAATGTTATTGTATTCTATATCTCCTTGTGCCCCAAATTTTTACTGCCTCTTTAAGACCCTGCAGCCACAAAACAGCACTGGGTGCGGGGAGCTGGGGAGGATGGCATGGTCGCTTTTAAAGTCAGCTCTGCCAGGCAGCTCGCTCTCTTCTGCCGTGTGGCTTTTGCCTCTCTGGCTTCTTGGTTTGTTTCTTGGTTTTGTCTTGCCTCTACTCACAACAGTACCAACTCTAGAAGCTGCATTTCACAGTCAGAAGTTGTTTCAAGAGAGAATCTTGCAATACCTGTCTGCATCCGCAGCGCCACTCTGGGAGAAGGGGAGCGCAGCCCCTGGCAGTGCCCGGCCAAGGTGAAGGGGCGCAGAGGCTGGGACACCCCAGAGGCCGCTTGCTCTCTGCTGCCAAGAGGAAGGTAGCGTCCCTTCAGGAGTTCCAGCCTCTGACTGAGCACCAGCCACAACAGCTGCCAGCCGCATTCTCAGGCAGAGCTGCTGATGCTGGAGACATAAGCGCTAAGGGGAGAGGCTGATGCCATTTTCCCTTTGTCTCCCTACATGAGGTTGCCCATGGCAGCCACCATCTTGGAAAGGGGGGCAGGCTTGCCCCAGCATTCTGAGTTTCCCTTTGCTCAGGAGCAGTTAATAAGATTTAGCAATTTTGTATCTACTGTTTGTATTTGCTGTTATAGTTTTCCTGTTGCACTTTCACTTGCTAGTAAACCATTAGTTTGTCACTTACATTGACTCATATTTGTTCCTTATTGGTGGAAAGGGATTGGTTAATACCATGAGGGGAGGAAACTCATTTAAGAGTGTCTCAAATTATCTAAAACTAATAAAACAGGGTAACCCACATAGCTGATCTTGGAAAGCCAGTGGATGTAGTCTTCTTTGGACTTCAGCAAAGCCTTTGATACTGTCTCACACATGATCCTTCTGGACAAAATGTCCAGGATACAGCTGGATAACCATGTTACGTAATAGGTGAGAAACTGGCTGACAGGTCAGGCAGAAAGGGTGGATAGTGAATGGAGTGACATCAGACTGGTCTCCGGTCACTAGTGGATTCCTGCAGGGCTCAAAGGAATTCTTGGCAAGTTTGAAGATGATGTAAAATTGGGAGGAGCTTTTGACTCCCTTGAGTGCAGAGAGACCTTGATGAATTACAGGGCTGGACAATCACCAACTGTATGAAGATTAACAAGGGACCATGCCACATTCTGCACCTGGGACAGGGCAACCCTGGTTGTATGTACAGACTGGGGAATGAGAGGCTGGAAAGGAGTGCCATGGAAAGGGACCTGGCGGCCATGGTCGATGGCAAGCTGAATATGAGTCAGCAGTGTCCTGGCAGCCAGGAGGGCCAACCATGTCCTGGGGTGCATCAGGCCCAGCATCGCCAGCCGGGCAAGGGAAGATTGAGTTGAAAAGGACAACCAAGGATTGTTGAGTCTGATTTGTGGCCCTCCACAGGAAAACTCCAAGAATCACACTAAGTGTCCACAAGCATTGTCCAATGCTTCTGGAATGCTGGCAGACTTGGTTCTTTGACCAATTCTCTGGGGAACCTGTTCCAGTGCCCAATCACCCTCTAAGTGAAGAACCTTTTCCTAATGTTTAACCTAAATATCCCCTGACACAACTTCAGGCCATTCCCTTGGGTCCTGTCACTGGCCACCAGAGAGAAGGGATCAGTGCCTGCCCCTCTGCTTCCCCGGATGAGGAAGCTGTAACCATGATGGGTGTCCTCCTCTCTAGGCTGAACAAACCCAGCAACCTTAGCTGATCCTCAAAAGGCTTCCCTTCCAGACCCTCCACCATCTTCATGGTCGTCCTAATAGCTTTATATCTTTCTTATATTGTGGTGACCAAAACTGCACACAATGTTCAAGGTGAGGCCACCCCAGTGCAGAGCAGAGCAGGACAATCCCCTCCCTTGCCTGGCTGGTGATGCTGTCCCTGATGCCCCCAGAACAGGGTTGGCCCTCCTGGCTGCCAGGGCACTGCTGCCTCATGTTCAACTTGCCACTGGCCAGGACTCCCAGATCCCTTTCTCCGTCTCTGCTTTCCAGCATCTCATTCCCCAGACTGTCCATACATCCAGGGTTCCCACATCCCAGGTGCAGAATCCAGAACTTTCCCTTGTGGAACTTCATATGGTTGCTGATTGCACATCTGTCTAATCTGTTGAGATCTCTCTTCTGGGCCTCCCTGCCTCTGAGGGAGTCAATAGCTTCTCCCAATTTAGTGTTAATAGCAAACTTACTCCATATACCTTTGAGTTCTGCATCCAANCCCTCCTGGCTGCCAGGGCACTGCTGCCTCATGTTCAACTTGCCACTGGCCAGGACTCCCAGATCCCTTTCTCCGTCTCTGCTTTCCAGCATCTCATTCCCCAGACTGTCCATACATCCAGGGTTCCCACATCCCAGGTGCAGAATCCAGAACTTTCCCTTGTGGAACTTCATATGGTTGCTGATTGCACATCTGTCTAATCTGTTGAGATCTCTCTTCTGGGCCTCCCTGCCTCTGAGGGAGTCAATAGCTTCTCCCAATTTAGTGTTAATAGCAAACTTACTCCATATACCTTTGAGTTCTGCATCCAAGTTGTTAATGAAGATGTTGAAGAGCACAGGGACAAGGATGGAGCCCTGGCAAATCCCACTAATGACCAGTTGTCAGCCTGATGTCACCCCATTCACTGTAATGCTTTGTGCCCGACCCATGACCAATTTCTCATCCATCCCACGATGTGTTTGTCCAGCTGCGTGCTGAACATTTTGTCCATAAGGACACTGTGAGAGTCAATATCAAAAGCTTCACTGAAAGTCAAAAAGAGTACGTAACTAGCTTCCCTTGATCTACTGGGTGGGTTGCTGTGTTGTAAGAGGAAATTAAGTTTGTCAAGCAGAATATCCCGTCATGAACATGAAGTCTTTGTAGACCTGCATTTTGCTGTCCTTTTATCTGATCTATGTGTTTCAATATGAGCTGTTCCAGAGAGTTTTTTAGTGCTAGCCAATAATTCTTGCTGATTTCAAAGAACCTTTCAATCAGGGGAATGGAAAGCTCTCTTTGATCATCTCTAAAACCAACAAATGCAGCTAGATGTTTCTGTGTTTCCTTTTCCCTCTATAGCCACAGCAGTAATCACTGAGCATCTGTCTTTACTTACAACAATGAACATGCTCAATGACTTTGTTTATCATGTATTTCAGCTTTATGTTTTCTTCTACCCTAAAAAAACTATATTAAAACACAGTTTTCCGGGTTACATTAAACAAACAACAACAAAAAAAACCAACCCAAAAACCTGAGTGGATAATTATTTTTCATCCTTAACCCTTTCTACCATGTTTGAATATTTATATGGCCTGTTTCTGTACTGTCTGGTATTGGCAACACAACAATTGTATTTAGAGACAAAGCCTTTTTATGTTTGTGTTTACGTTGTGCTTTTGGAGTGTCCTCATTATTCAGTGCATGCTCTAAATAATGCTGATGAGAGGGGGTTTGGAGGCAGGGAGAAGTCTTATCCTATGCACTGGAAATTTATACCATCTTCTTGGGACCTTTCATCTTGTTGAATATATTTTGTTAATTTTGTTTACTTCATCTCTTGTTCCACTATGTGTCCTCAGAAGGAAAGAGGAGTCTACAGAGAGAGAACAGATCAGACTCTACTGGAGCCGTGATGCAATCGTCTTTCATGTTGAATATCTGCATTTCCTTTCCACCTTGTCCCTTGCAGACAAAGAATGCAGAGCAGGTTGAAAGAAATAATCAGAGTTTTATTATCATAGAATCATAAATCACAGAATATTCTGAGTTGGAAGCAACCTACAAGGATCATAAAGTCCAGCTCCTGGACCTGCACAGGACAGCTCTCACAAACCTGAGAGCATTGTCCAAACACTTCTGGAACTCTGGTAGGCTCGATGGTGTGACCCCCTTCCTGGGGAGCCTGTTCCAGTGCCCAGCCACCCGCTGGGTGAAGAACGTTTTCCCAATATCCAACCTAAACTTCCCCTGATGCAGCTTCAGGCCATTCCCTCAGGGTCTGACACTGTCACCACAGAGAAGAGATCAGTGCCTGCACCTCTGCTTCCCCTTGTGATGAAGCTGTACAACCTGAAGAGTAAAATCCGATACTGAGATTCTATGGTCAGAAGTTTTGTCACAGCACTGTATTTACATTCAGAAAAGATGTCAAAATACAAGGGGAATAAAAGTTTTTACTTAAGGGAAAGCTTCTGAAATCTTTCTCAACTAAGGGGGAGTGGCAGAAAATTGGAAAGTTGCTTGCAGATTTTTAAAAGCTGCATGTATAAAGAGGAAAAAACACATTAAGTCAGATTAACAAGATTTGAAGTTTCTTCTGAAAGGAAACTAGTTAAAATACATGATGTTATATAATGAAGTAATTAAAAAGGCTACCCATCTGTAAAGCCAGAAAAACTCACGTGTTCCTGGGACACCATAGTGTAATTATGCTACACATGTTCTGTGAAACTCATGTAAGTGCAGCCTTCAGCTATGGTTAAAACATAATCTACAGTAAATGTACTGAACTGTGACTGAAGCAGCACTAAGAGGAGAAAGGAACACAGGTACATAAACATCATGTTGCTTGAGCCTTAACTGTAGGGTTGGATGAAGGAATCATTTGTTCATTCCCCTGCCTAACGTTGGATCAATCACACTAGGCACAGTCCTGAAAGGTATCTCTGTGCTATTCCCTATGCCAGAGTTTATGTTGAAATCATAAAATTTCCTTAGGCATTCTATTTCCAGTTAAGTTTGACCTCAGATACCACTGGTATTTGGTCATTGCTACCACAAGGGTTTTTTTCATCTAGTCCACCATATCTGCAGAGAGATTCTCATTCTGACTTGGTATTTTTACTTGTCTGTTGGTGCCTACTCAGATGACGTCCTCAGAGCCCTAGAAAGTAAAGGTTAACAATTTATTGGAAATATAACCAGTAACTTTTCCTCATGTATTGTCCTGAGGACTGGGAATTCGGACAATGACTCAATTTGCTTTGCAGCTCAGTCCGTTCAGGCACAACCTGTTACTGAGACTACCTCTAGTTCCTTAAACAGCTGCTCAAAACAGCTTTCAGCAAGCTTTGCCCTAAGCTGGTCCCAGTCTCCTACATAGCTCTTTCTTCTGTGCATGGGTTAAGATGCCTTAGCCTCTTTCTGTCCTTTTTTAGAAACCTTCCCTTCTGTTCTGTCCAAACTAGCATTGATGTTATTAAGGAGCTTTCATCTGTCTTCACCTGTGTCACACTGTATAAATACAAAGAGTTTTTCACAGTGTCATAGATAGTCAATAGTTACAGTGCAATGACTGTCATGATGAGCAAAAGAGGTAGAGTTTCAGAAGGACAGATTTGCTGTGGCAGACAGAGAGAGACTTCTGGAGAGAAATTACTCCACAAACTAAGAGAGAAGCTCAGTATTTTCAACTTTTCAATGGTTTCCCTTTTTTTGAACCTAGAGGAAGTACTGTGTCAGCTATCTTGTGTAACACATTTTTATTAAAACTGTTTTTCTTCTTCCTTTATTTTTCTCACTACTTTTATTTTTTTCCTAGTTCTCTCATTTTGCTAACCTTCTGTATTCC
>VWZW01004164.1:522531-547887 GCA_013397115.1 Edolisoma coerulescens | reverse complement strand
CCCCCATTTATTTCCAGGTATAACTTAACTTCTTTATTCTCCTAGTGACCTTTTCACATTATTCACTGTACTTCCCTGACCTCTTCCCTGTTCTACGTACTTGGATGTTATCTCCCTAGTCCTCCTCATAGCTCCCTTCGGACAATCCTTCCTCCAGCCTTTGCTATTGAACTTAGGGATAAGTGCTGTGTTTTTTCAGTGCTACCTCTCTTTCCAGAAATTTAAGGCAGAGACCAGTTTATGAGCAACAGTGAAGAAGAATGTATTTTAAATGGAGTCTATGGTCAATTTATTGTTTAGCTTCAGCTCATTAGCAGTGCCTGTACAATTAGAGATGGAGAAAGGCTTGGTTAATCTTAATTATTTTTTTCCTGCTACTAATCCCACATCCCACACCCACATCATGTCTTATACCAAAGGAAAGCAGTGGAGACCAAAAGGAAATGGAGACAAAAAAGTTGGTGATATCTATTAATTTAATTAATTTTGAGCAGGAAAACTAGGGCAATAACCCCTCTGGAAAGACTTTTTCAGATTTGACTTGGATTTTGTCACATCACAGGAGCATTTATACATACATATTATGTATGTATATACATTACATATTATGTATGCAAGCACATACAAGAAACAGAAACACTTGGAAGAAAAATAGGGAAATATAACTTGTGCTCTACTCTCATTCCACAAATATTTCCTTTTTCTTTTTTTTTTCTTTCTCCTATTTTCGTCTGTAATTCTTGAATCAGAAAGTGATTCTTAAAGCCTAGAAGTACGTGTTTAGTTGATCATAATTTTATTAAGGTCTGGACTTAACTACCCACATGTGCCATAACAGTGACTTAAAAAATTAATTAATCAATTATTATATTAATAAATACCTTTTTCATTTGGTTTTCCTTGTAACATTATGCCGGTCATTATTGATTCTGGTTGTTCTGAATTTACATCTAAATGTCCCTGTCTTGAAGCCAATATGATGCCATTTGATATAAACTGGTGCAAATAAATTGGAAGGCTCCCAATAAGTGAATTTAAAACACCCTGCTATTATATAGAAAACTTGTGTTGTTTAAATTCTTCCTAATGCCACACTCAGCCAGCATTTTAGTTTACCGAAAGAGATATGAAAACAAATATTGGTCTTTGACAGATTTGGTTGTAGAGGTGGTTTTATGGGAATCTGGTCTGGAAAGTCATTCATTTTTCTGTACATGGTAAAGTGACTAAATGAAACAATTTGATAAGCTTAATGCAAAGGAATGGATGGAACCAAAGGGGTTTTTTTGATAAGGTATGATGTGAGGAGAGGAAAAGATAGCTAAAGGGACAGAGGGAATAAGAAAAAGAAAAGAGCCAAAAGATTATTGAGGAGATGTAAAATCAAGGTCTATTAATATGCTGCAAATAATAGAATGAAGCATAGAGTTAATTACATAACAGTTTATATTTATTTATTATAGAAAATAGCATTGTTTTGTGTGTATTGCTGCTTTCAAAATAACCAGCAATATATTAAATACAAATATTTGTTCAGATGGATATGACATGAATTTCCAGAATTATGGAAGTTTAGGAGATTTCGGCAGGGTTAGTATTTTCTTGATGGCTTTGATATATGAGAGATCAGCAGCACACAAAGGTGAAGATTTTGTGCATTTATGTAGAAGCCTCCTGGATATTCTGGGAAGGGCCAATTCTCAGTGGAGAAAACCAGGCAGGTTAAACTGATGCCCAGGATTTTCATATTTGTGTCAGTATCTGCAACATATAATCAATTTTTAGTGCTAGACAGACACAGTCACAGAATAGACCAACATTTACCTGAGGGATGCTTTGCTTCTGAGATGGATTAACCATCCAAGTGTATTTTTCTTATAAATTCTTCAATGGCTTTAGTGTCACAGTTGTACACTGTGGACATATCTTAACAAGTATTAGTGACAGTGACTGTAAGCACTGGAATAAATCTTCTGGAGCAGACAAATCCCTTCACACTGAAGGGAAAGCAACAGTGCAGTGTTTCCACCATGTAATGCAGGATTACATGACCTATATCCAGTACAGGAAACGAACAGACTGCAGGAGCCCTAAGCTATATCCCCCCCCAAAAGCCAACTATCACTTGCAGCATGTTACCTCACTCAGTGTTAAACTGGGGATTCTTATATTATGCTGAGTTTTAGAGGTCAGATGTGTCAGCCTAAGTTTGGCATCTCCATTTAGCTATGGCAGGTCAGAAAGAGGCTGTACAAATCAAACCAAACTCACTCTCATTTCTAATAGTGAATGTAATTTCCAAAACCACCACAGAAATCTTGCCAATCACTGGAGAATCTATGAATACTGGAGTTGTGCTAAAGTTATTCTGACTCCATATGGTATGAAATCAGACTTTTGTTGCTGTGCCAGCAATGAAAAGCATAATACTGGCAGCAGCTCCAGAAAGTTGTGCAAAGTTGAAGTGTCAATCACATCTTTAGATGTCTAGAAGATATCTAATACCAAGTTGGAAATTTTTATAGTTGGTTTGGTGTTTTTGATGGTGTTTTTATTGTTGTTGCTGGCTTGTTGGTTTTTTTTTTTCCCCAGCATTACGAGTCTTCAGGCATAAATTTAAAATCATCCCTATATGAGGTCGTAGGAAGCCATCAAAGTTGTTAATGTCCTCATAGATGATTAGTGTTTTTTAGTTTGCAGAATGATTCTACTTTTAGTAAAGTGCCATCACACTGATGAATTTATGCTTTGACAGTTCTGTATGTCAGTTGTAAGCCTGTTCAAAATCAGAGGCATATATTGAACGAACAATTAAGAAATTATGTTTGTGGTAACCTTTTCAAAAAAGCACTATAAATGCTGAATTTTTTATCTGCTGATTTAAGAGTTAGTTTAGTTGCTTGAATAATGTCCTTTTTAGCTTTGGAAGCACCTATTTATTGAAATTATTAAACCCATTATGATGAATAATCACAGCATTACAGAATCAGAATGGGTCAGGTTGGAAGAGGCCACAGTGGGTCATCTGTCCAACCCCCCTGCTTAAGCAGGGTCACCCTAGAGCACATGGCTCGTGATCATGTTCGTATGGAACTTGGATATCTCTCTGGGCAATCTGTTCCAGTGCAGCGGTGAGGGAAGAATGCTACACAGTCAATATGATTGGTAAAGCAAGCTTCGATTTATTCCCGAATAGCGCAGCCTTTTATACACACTAAGTGCAATGGGTATACTGTGAGTGATAATAATGCCTTATGCACAGTATCTGCGTATGTTCTGTCCTTGCTGTATCTTTCTATGTTCTTGCTGTATCTTTCTTCAGGGTTCTTCCTCGTCCCACAGTCTTGCCAAGTCCCACAGTGTTCTTGCCAGTTCAGCTATTCTATTCTTCTTTCAGCACGGTACAGCAAAATCACCTGTGCCGGCCTGCACGTCTGCAATATGGAGTGCGGCCTGCTCTGCTTAGCACAGAGATTGTCTGTAGTGTCAAGCCATTCTTCAACATTCCAGTGCATGGTCACGCACACAATAAAGAAGTTCTTCTTCATATTCAGAGGAGACTTTGTGTGACTATATGATACAATGCACAATGAAAACATTGCAAGTTTTAAAAATATTAAAAAAAAATTATATATCTTTGTCCCTTTTTCTTTAAAGGCTTCATCCCCTTTTCAGAAGGGATTCTTAAAACTCTCCTTATTTGAACAGTTTGATTTCTTTTGATTGAGAGGTGTATGAAGTTGAACTGGTCTCTTTTTAATGAGTCTATCATTAGTGAAGTACAGTATAGGAAGTGGGAAAGAGAAGGAAGGGGAACTCAAAGCAAGGTTATGTTTTCACCATATCTTGAATTTTGTTTGAGAAGAGTTGTGAACTAAATAAACTTTGTATTCATTAAGTGTAGAGTGGTCATTCTGAAAAAACTCCAAATTAATGAATTTTTCTCCGTTTGTTCCATTTCGTGAGCATGGTGAGAGTTGTTTCTATTTCAATTATATGATAAAGATTTGTAGGCATGTCTTCCTTTGTTGTTAATTCCTTCTGGTTACAGATAACTGGCAGGTTATACTGAAGCTTAAACAAAAATATTTCTGAAATATATCTGTCTCTGAATTCTAAAATTTTTTCTTCAGCTAATGGTTTCCTTCTGCTTCGGCTTCCAAAGCTTAAATAAATACACTGCTTATCAAAATATTTGGTTTCCTCTATGGTTTTTCCCATTACTTCCATATCTTTCTCCAACATTTTAGCCAAAGTCTGTTTCCTACTACAATTTCCAAATTAAAAAAAAATACATCTTTTCAGTTTAGATTAAAAACAAATCGTTCAAAAGACAATAAACATCAAGCAACTTAATTTTCCTATCTTTGCTTTATTAAAATCTGTAGGGATCACAACTATATTGCTAAGAGGAAAGCACAAGATCCAGATGTGTGCATTAGAAGGGATAGAAAATATGGAGTCTTCTTGGAATTTACAGTTGAGTGGGTGGATAGGAAGGTATGCAACCCACCAGTTTTAGTTCAGAAAGCAAGAAAGATTTAGATAAACCCTGGATGTGAAATCTGGCTGACCATCTCTAAGAAAAACTGAAAAACCAGCAAACCAAAAACAAACCAACAAACAATGCAAGAAAAAACTTCAAATTTAATTAAATGTGTGCCATTTCTACTGGGATCAGTAAAGATCTTATGGCGACATGTATAATGAGAATGAGAGAACTAAATGAACATGAGCTCTGTCTGTAAGTAAAATTAGTAGATAATTTTTCAGTATTTGCAAAAATATGGATGAACAATGATGAAAAGCTTTAATATTATTTCCTAAAATATTTCCTTTACCACTATTTTGATCACTTCAGAACTCTCCAAGTCTGTTCTGTTTAGCTACTAATATGAAAAAGATTCCTGCCTTTCTACTAAATCATGTCTGTTTTTCTATGAAAATGCTGACTGACTGCCAAGTTGACCAGCTTGCATTGCTTCTACAGGTCAAAAGCTATACCTAAAATGAAATTTGATTACGAGTTTCATTTTATCATCACTCAGCTTGTTGTCTTTTCCCTTCTTTGCAGTGACAATGGTGAGTCATTCTGTACAAATTTTACAAGGTGATGCAAAGGAAATTGTAGTGTAAAACATGGTCTAATAAGAGTTTAAAAATATACTGCAGCTAAGTAAATTTATCCTGTCTATAAATACCAGTAAAATCTTTTTATCAATCTGTTAAGAAAGAATAACTTTATTTAATGAGTACAAATCTCTGCCTAAGAGCTGATCAACTCTAAGTGAATATTTCATTTTTTTTGTCTAAAATTAACGGGGAATCCTAGTTTCCCTTTTTTTCTGTGCTCTTCTTCTGCACAAATGAGTACAAAATGGAGATGTATGCTAATTGGAAATTCTCAGATGTGTTTTGAAGAGGTAATTCCCCTCCATTCCAATTTCAAAATCCTGAGGTTGTTAGAATGTACATGAGCTACCAAAGCTACATAGAAAAAATGCAAAGCTATGGGTCCCCGAATCGTTATTAATGCCTAGATATACGAATTTTATTTGTATGGAATGGTAAGTAAGAGCTAATCTGGCAGACATTGTGCTATGCTATATCTTTGCCTAAATGCTACAAATAGTTTTTAATTTCTATGATGATCTGATTAAAAATCCCTGGATTTTTAATGCCATTGAAAATCAAACCACAAGAGCCACAGAAATCAATTACAGAGTTTTCAGTTCCGCTTGTAATTACCCATGGTCTTGGATCCCATAATGAATCTTGTATTCCAATTCAGCAAGAACATAAGGCAACGTAATGTTGACAACAAAAGATAAACACAGAAAACTGGTATTAAAAGGCCTCAGAACTCTAATGAACTCTGTAATGACTTGGAAAAACTGGCCAGTTTGCTCCTTTCTTTCTCCATATTTCAAAATGATGTGCTAGTTTGAGCTGGGACAGTTAATTTTCTTCTCAGTAGCTAGGATGGAGCTGTGCATCAGATTTGATGAAAACAGTATTGATAATTAAGGGATGCTTTCATTATTGCTGAGCTGGGCTTACAGAGAGCCAAGGCATTTTCTGTTTTTTACCCCTAGAACAGTGATGAGGCTGGGGTGGTACAAGGATTTTGGGAGCAGACAAAGCTGTGACAGGTGACCCCAAATCACCCAAGGGATATTGCATATGACCAAATGATGTCATACAAAGAGGGACTGGACTTTTTTACTCCAGTCTCTGCCCTGAGATTGAAGGCCCCAAGAGATACAAGAAGAGCAATTTCCAGTGAAAAATGGAAAAAAAAGTTGTTGGCTGTTTCAGCCTCCCCCATATCAGATCCCCTGTGTTATAGGGGTACCATTTCTTTTGTCTTCCTTTCCTGACTAATGTACCTGTATGAAGCCCTTATTACTTTTCTCATCCCCTGCCAAATTTAGTTATGGCTAAATTTGTCCCGTAGCTTTCCCAGTCTCATGCCTACACTCCCAACCCATATCCCCATAATCTTCCAAGGATGTGTGTTTGTGCTTCTACTGCCTATCCTTTTTCCTCTTGTGTTTCAGCTCAACCAAAAGATCTTTATTCATCTGTGCTGGTCTCCAATCATCCTTGCCTGATTTCTTGCATAGGCTTGTGCTCTAAGAAAAATGTCATTAAATATCTGACAGATCTCTTCTGCTCCTTCATTCCTGAGGGCAGTTTTGCAGAATGTCTGTCCCATCCACCAGTTCCTTAAGCAACTACTTTCCCAAGGTCTAAGGTCTTGTCTATACTTTTTGCTTGGCCTATATCCCTTGAAATAGTGAATTTCACCAAGGGACAATCACTGCAGCTCAGGCTTCTAACAATGTGACCTGTCCAATAAATACATAACAGCAAAATTTGAGAATAGCTACAAGTGTAAAAATCTTCCTTGCAGGAGACTTCTGTTTGTATCAAATTACAGGGATGGAACAATAAAATTAAGTTGAACCTGACCAATACTCAAAACTTTTCAGATACTTTTTTTCCACCTTTGGAATTTCAACATCTTAATGCTAAATATTACAAAGAAAAAGTACCTTCTAACTGATTATGAGTGTATGATGTTTTCATTATCTTGAGGTAATAGTGGAAAAACTGTATACAACATTTTATTGTGTAGAAGTGTAATGTAAAACAGAAGAAACATCAATGCATAATGCACTGCAGGTGCCATCAAGATCTGTGTGTGTAAGGCTCCTGTAAGCCAAAGAACTCTCATAGCTCAGTCAGCGTAGGCACAGGCACTTTTGGAACTGTTTGCAGAAGTCATTTCCAAAACATCTTGATTTGACAGTGTTTGCAGATGTTGAATGCCATTTCAGGGGAAGTAAGTGGGAGCAGTGTCAGCATCAGGGGTCTTTTACAAATAAGTGGTGATCTCTTCACAACAGAAAGGGGAGGCAGCCTTTGTTTTCAAATCATTACTGTCAAAGGGAGAAGGCAAGATGAATATTAGATGAGGCTGCTTTATGACAACTGCAGTATTTCAAGTAACTGTATTTTTCACTTTTGCTTGAAATCAACTTATGAGAAGGAATTTATTCCCTTTGCAGCCCAGTATCACTCCTGAGCATACAAACGACTTTCAGAAATAAGTATGAGATGATATATTATTTGCTACCTTATGCAGTGCATTCAATTCATGACAGAATTACAAATAACATTTGGGAAGGCCACTCTTATCATAACCTGGAAGTAAAGCAGTCTCAAAATAGAGATTACCTTTCTCATTTTGAGATCATGTCAAAAGTTTCAAAGCAGCATTTGCTACATTAGAGGTTGGAGAAAGACTACTATAGCTCACAGAATATGCTAAGTTGAAAGACACCCACACAGATCATAGAATCCAACACCTGGCCCTGCACAGCACCATCCCTGAGAGTCACACCATGTACCTGAGAGCCAAACTCTTCATCCAAATGCTTTTTGAACCCTGTCAGCCTCTATGCTGGGACCACTTCCCTGGCAAGCCTGTTCCAGTGGCCAAACACAAGCAGAACCTTTTCCTAATATCCAACCTAAACCTCTCCTGACACAAGTTCAGGCCATTCCCTTGGGTTCTGTCATTGGTCACCAGAGAGAAGAGATCAGTGTCTGCTCCTCCTCTTCCCCTCACAAGGAAGTTCCAGACTGTACTGAGGTCTCCCCTGAGTCTTGTTTTCTCCAGGCTGAACAAACCAAGTCACCTCAGCCCCTCTTCATATGGCTTCTCCACAAGGCCCTTCACCATCTTCATGACCCTCCTTTGGGCACTCTATAATGGTTTCATGTTTTCCCTATACTGTGGTACCCAAAACCACTCGAGATGAGTCCCTGCCAGCCCAGAGCAGAGTGGGACAATCCCCTCCCTTGCCCAGCTGGCGATGCTGTCCCTGATGCCCCCCAGGACAGGGATGTCCCTCCTGGCTGCCAGGGCACTGCTGGCTCATGTTCAACTCATCATTGACCAGGACCCCCAGGGCCCTTTCCATAGCACTGTTTTTCAACTTTCCTTTTCCCCATCTACATATATGGGTACATATACCCATGGTTGCCCCATCCCAGATTATTAGGTATACTGTCCCATAAAATGGATTGGACTGATGGGTAATTGTATGAATTGTGTTATGTATTGCAATTCTTCCTTACTTTGAGGAAGTCACGTAGCAGCCTCTATATCCAGACTTTTTCCTGCTCTTGCAATACAGGCAGTTTTTACTTTATACTGAAGATTTTTAGGTGACTTATAAATCTCCTCCAGGGGGTGTGGTTATCATAAGATAATCACACCCTTGGGGGATTAAAACCACTTACCTCTGGATCATGACTTCTAATACCCTAGGGGTGTGATTATCTCAGGAAACTCACACTCTCTGTCATGCCTAATTGCTTAATTATTACAGTGGCAAGTTCACACTACTATGTAGGAGTGAAGGTTGTGTCAGCAGTTCTCTTAGAAATTTCTGTTTTCAGAAATCTGCCATGAAAAATCTGCTTCAGGCTGAAGCAAAAAAATATTCTGCCTGTGAGCAAATACCTCTACCAGATTTCTAAAAATGATCTTGATTATATTTTAGCAATATCAGTGAGAAATAAAAGTTAACTTTATATGTTTATGTTACAATTGACTTCAGCCAAGATTCTGACAGGGAATTAAATGGAGTCAAAGATAGCTACATTTATTTAAAGGTATTTATAATTATGTCATGATTCAAATTCACAAAGTCTTTGGGGCAAAAGTGTACAGGGTTCAAATGTCTCTCTGAAAGTTTATTACGGCTTTGATAAGAGTCAAGAAGGAATCAAACTTAGTGAATTACAGGAATAATGAATCCAACCAAGCTGGATTGCAGTCAGTGAGCACATAAGTACAAACTGAATTTCTTAACCAGGTTCCAAGAAACACTGATAATATGGATCTACAGCCAGAAATTCTTGTTTGTGCAAGTTTCAAAATTTAGATGTGTCTTCTAACTGTAGTTAAAAAACTTTCCCATTTATATTTGTAGAGCTAGGAATTGCTGTTTTTAATTTTTAATCTAAGTGAAAATGGCAGGTTAGCACACAAGATACTGTGGTTTTGCCCTGTATGTTAAGTGTATCTAAAATAATGGTAGTAATGGTAACTTTGCAATGTATTTAGTACTTTCAGCAGTTTAAAATATTCTACCTATTTTGCATGAAAGGTTGATTTTCAGATGTTTAATGTTCAAATAGGCTCGTGTGAGTTTATGGTCAGCAGTCTTTTTTTTTTCCAAAAAACCACACAGTATATATAATTGTTTTTTATTTTTACTTTAAGCAAATGCAAAAAGACATGAAAATATCTATATTTTGAAGTATTTTATTAAGACCCTGTGTGGAAAAGGACAGCCTACAGAGAATTTGAAAAGAAATCAATGCTATAATTACTTTTTTTCTTATAAAACAAAATATGAAGTTGATCACTGGCTTATACATTTTATAGAATGTTATTTACGATTCAAAAATGATACAGAAAACCTATTACATTTCCATCTCTATATTTCCTGACAGAACAGGACCTGAACTGATTGGAATGGCAAGATAAAACCTGTAACTTAAGGGATTTTTAAATACTATTTGTACATGTGTTTTTTGCTGCTTCTCTTAAAAGTTAAAGAAGAGAGTATGTAATTTTTTTTTCTCTAAACTGGATATGGCTGGAGTGACCATACCATCTACATGTATGAATCCTGTGAGCAACACAGAATTTCATAACACTTACTTCTGTGTTAAAGAATGTTGCTCACAGAACCTGACACATACAAGGAAAAAGAAAAAGCCTGAGAGTAGCTTGTGTGTAGCTGTAGTAGTCCATCTGGCCAACCAGATAGCCAGAAGAGATGATTATTCCTCAGTGAGAAACTTGAGGAAGATGGATTACATTGATGGACTACAGATTGTCCTCGTCTTCTGTAGGTCATCAGTTCACAGCAAATAGCTAGCAACAGATTCATAGCAAACTTTCTTTGAAACCTAAAAAATACTCTAAGAAGCACAAAGAAGTAGGTAGAGATCCGGAGAACATTATTACTTAATAAAAAGTTGAATTTTCTTTTTTTTAGATTATTTAAAACATTAATTTCATGAATATAGTTCAGACAAATTTAAAGGGTCTATGTGCCTTTAAAAAGAGGACTGTTTAGTTCAGCAGAAAAAATTCTTAATGTCACAAGGTCTTTCAATAAGGCTGGTCCATCGTTCTGTGCTGAATTTTCTACATCAGTACTCCATTCATTTTCAAATGACAAGTTTTAATTTAACCATGTGAAATACTGGCATAGTTTGCTTCAAAGAAATAATGCATTTTGTATGGATTCTACCACGTCTTAAGACTTTAATCCTGCTTTCTTGCAGATAAGCAGTCCTGCAAAGACGACTGAATGCTGTGGATGACTGACAATGCAATACTCATTTGATACTGTTAGAAAAGACAGTTTAATCTGATAATTTTTTTGTTGCTTTATTCCTCTTTTCTGCTCTATTATTTTCCACCTGGCATGATTTTTTTTGCAGTGTCTTCCACCTCTCAGTATGACAATAACTATACAGATGTATTGACAACCAACAGATGAACAGTGGGTAAAATCACCTGGTGTTTTTGGTCATGGACTCCAAGATGGTTTATAGGGAAAAAACCACTTTTTTTGAACATGACTAGTTGCTAAGTGATATGACAGTGATGCCTTGATGGGGCTACCTAAAAACAGAGGCTAGACAAAATTAGGAGAATAAAAGCATTTATATTTATTGAAGGGCGTTCAGGTACATTAGGGCTGTCAAAGCCCCTGGAGCTACACCCAAAATGGACCACGGGGTCACGGTTTTTCACACTTTTATGAGTTTGGTTCATTTGCATATCAGGAGTTAGTCCTCCAACCACAGCTTCAGATAATGAAGTCACTTACCCCAAGTTCGCTCCACTCTAACCCATTTCTGTTTACATTTCTCGGGGCCTGAGACAGTAAGGTGTCCTTGAATTTCAGGCCTAGAGAGGAATTGTTTTGTCTGACCAAAATGGGAGAACAGTAGCTAACATTGTCTATATGGAGTTTAGAGTTACACACTAAAGAATTACGGGATACAAAAAATATAAAAGCTAAAATCCTAAGGCATCAATAGAAGATATAAACCCAGGATATAATATTGCTTTTTGTTATGTACCACTAGAAAAATGAGAGGGACATTGGGTCTTATTATATAGAGGAGAAATATATATATCGTATAAATTAAAGCATGGTTCATATACAGATTAGTGAATTACATAATTAGAAATTAATAAAAGGGCTTGGATTTCCTGCTAGGTACATTAGTGGAGAGAGATATACCATATGATGCCACTGTAGAATAAACAATAAAGATTTCTTGCCCACTGGCTCACAGTTATAGTCAAGGCATGTTTGGATTATGTTCTTTCAAGAAGAAATTCCATTTAAAATTACTTACCATGAGCGCTTGCACTCTGGATATTATAAAAGATAACTTGAAAACTTATTACAACAATCCAGAAATGTCTATGAGGGTATTTGTGTGTGCATAACAAGGTAGTAAAAAGTGTTAGAAGGCAGGGGAATAGCAGATATGTGAAACAAGAGGAATGCAAAGAGTAAGAGAACCAGAGAAGAGATGAAAGGTAGAGAAAGCAAGAGAAAAAGAAGAAATTCTTTCTTTTGAGTAGAAAGAGTAGAGAAAAAGGACAAAAACCTCAATTAAATTAATGAGAAATAAGAGTGACAAAGCATGAATGAATGAAATGAAGGGAAATAAGGACAATTGGTGATGGCTTGCCAACTGCATTTCTGACATAAACGGTGAAATTCTAGGTTATACCCATGCATTGTTGTGGTTTTACTGACTGGTATGTTTTACTGGAGTACTTTTGTAAGTACTTATTCAAAGATAAAAATACCCTGATACTTCTGCGGATTTTCTGTTAATGCTACTTTGAACTACTACTACCAATCGAAATCAAATAATTTTTCTTGCATATTTTATTTTATAGCTTTTACAGCTACAATGAACAGTATTAAAAATGAATAACAGTAAAAAAAATAAAAAAAACGGAAATTTGGTTCTCAGAGCAATACTTAGCCTTTCTTTGCATAAATAATAACCTTCAGAGACTAAATTTATGACAGCACTGACAAACAATATGGTGCTCATTGGGGGCTGTACAACATTAAAGCTAAGCATGAGTTTTAACTACACTATTTTGTCTTAAGTCTTTCTGTTTCAGTCACCAGAAAAAGTTGAGCTGTGCTGTTCCCTTTAATAACTGAAGAAGACAGTATATGCCTCTCTCGTACTACTTTTATGTCAGCAAAAAGAAATAGCTTTAAACCTGTCAGTTTAAAAATAGAATATCTTACTAGTTTCTGTATTTTTCTCAACTCAAAAGGAATTTTTTTAGTTACAGAAAATTATAAATGTTATACAAAAGCAACTGCCCAGGAAAGTAAAGAACATATGTCAGTAACTCATGTTTTCTTATCACTCGTCTATAGCACATGCTGTACAAGAAAACCATACCAACAGCTATCGATAGCAATTAGAATTATTCTGACCATTGTTTTTGGAACAGCTTCCTTCCCTCTAAGTACTGGAAAATTAGTTGCTAATTTTAGCAAAATAATACATACATCTTACATATTATATAATACATAACATATACAATTATTATATATTATGTCCAAATTTCAGCTAAGATCCTGAGCTTTATTAAATTGTTAGCAATCTTATATAATTCTTCTGCTGCTGAGCTTGTGAAGACAAAGCATATTTTAAAGAATATTTTCTACATTATCAATGTAATTTTGTGAAACAAGAGCAATAGATAAATCACATTTTATTGAATGCTGATAAACCATTACAAACTTTGTTACTTCTCTCTCATATAACAAGTCCGACCTTTTGTCAGATGTCAGCTATGTAGTATCTTATTCTTAATGAATTTGGAAAATTACATTACAGAAGGAATGACTGTAATGAATGCTCTGTCACTGTGATGTGAACATATGTGACCAGGAGTTGCAATAACAATGTAAAGGTCAGGTAGGAATTTTCAGTTCAGTACAACTCCTAAGAAATCTTAAATAGGTATCAAGTATGCAATTCCTTGTTCTTTCTTTAATTAAGATAACATTTAACTGAGAAAATATTAAAGACTGCTTAAATATTTGTCTGTGTCGCAGTCTTCCTGCAAAATAGAATGGGATGGGGTTGATGGTGGGGTAGGACGCGAAAAGTGGGAATGAGTGAGCTGAAACATTGGTGGGGACAGCCTCTGAATTTTGTTCC
This sequence comes from Edolisoma coerulescens, assembly GCA_013397115.1. Lineage (NCBI taxonomy): Eukaryota > Metazoa > Chordata > Aves > Passeriformes > Campephagidae > Edolisoma > Edolisoma coerulescens. Next base: position 534,069 of record VWZW01004164.1, on the reverse strand, counting down.
ATTCTTGAAGACTCTGTTAGAAAATACACGATAAACGTGTTGTCATTTTTAAAATGTTGCTGAATTCAAGGATTTGTCATCTAGATTATACCATCTCCTTCACTTTTGTCAGTTATGAGAAATGGACCAAAATATTTGTGTTAACCTAGTCCTCTTTTTATTACCTTTTAGTAAGCAGAATAAAGCAAATCTTGCCAGGAATATTTACTTTTCCACTTAACTGTAGAATGGCTTTTCTTTCACTACGTTTGGTGTCCAATGGATGTTCACATCACCAATGGCAAATATGATAAAGAGGATGGTACTCATAGAGAGCCTCGGAATTAATTTCTATTATGCCAAGTAGCTCTATGTTTTTTTCATGTATTTTTAAAGAACTGTTCTTTGTTGATTTAGTGGGGGTTTTTTCCCAAATGGCAGCTGCAGTAAGAACTCAAAAAATTTGTAGATGATGTATCGTGTGTGACAGCCTTTATATAATAATTTATCCTTCATGGCAGGAAGGAATTCCACAAGTGCCACCACTTATTACAATTTTCACAGTTCATAGAGCTCATAGTTGGAGGGAGTCTTCTGGGTCATTTGGTGCAAGACTCAACCTATGCATTAAGTTTCCTCACGTAACATCTACCATCTCTTTGAGCACATCTGATGGAGCTTTAGTGACTTCCTTGTTGCTGACTGCATTAACCCATTGAGACCTAAGCTGAATTTCTTCTGTCAACCTGCCACTTTTTGGGATGATTCTAAGTTTAAGCCTCCAGCTTCCTGAGCGCACCAACACACCTCATCACCACCCTTTTTCGTTTGGGGTTTTTGGTTTTTTTCATTTTAAATGAGCATTTATGGTAAAATTAATGAGCACCAATCTAAGCTTCCTAAGACAGAAATATTAAGCCTAGCTGAACATAATTAGATAACTTCACAGTAAATGGGATTGTAGAGCCATTTGACACTGTAGCTTCTTGAAACTCAGTATTTCGTCTACTACTTTCATGGGCGCTATCTGTAAAAAAAATGGCAGTTCGCAACAAACCCACGTTTCATAAAGTTCTTCTACAACTTAAGAGAAAAGAGACAAGAAAGTTTTGTTTAATAAGCTGGAGTTCACTGTGAGAATTATTTCTACACTGGAGAGCTGGTGCTCAGAAAACCTCTAAGTATTTTGTTTGGAAGAGCCTCTTTTTGACAATAGATAAGAAGCGGTCTGGTTGTCCGACAGCACCTAAGGATTTTCCAGTTTTAAAATCCATTGTGCCAAGATCTTCTAAGGCAAAAAAATTCTCAATTGACCAGTTCAACATCATATTTCCTTGGCACTTAATTTTGATATATTTTCCTCATATCTCTTTTTCAAGATTTTCCTGCACATACATTTTATGGAGTTTACCAGGTTAACCTCTCTTAATTTTTGCATGCTTTCTAGCTCGTTGGCACCCTTTTGTAGAAGAAAGTCAGATGTGAGTATATTCCTGTGTTAATACTGCATAAAAAAATTGTTGCATCCCTTGTTTTACTAACTTTTACTAAGATAGTAGTGCTTTCATTGCATGTTTTGAATTTCCTGATATCAGTTCAATGTAATAGTAGCTATTTTGGCAAGCTATTTATGGCTTTAACCATTGCCATATGGAGTATTTTGAATTGCTGAGTTCCTTCCTTCACTTTTTTATATTTTTTTATTTATAACAGAATTTTATGCTATATTAATTGACAGATATTTCAACATTTTGTGGTTTACCTTTACTTAGGGTAAACTGTGCCTGTACCTTGAGATTAGGCAAGAGATTTCTGAAGAAGGATCCCTGAAAATTTCAACACTTCATGGAACGTATTTACAACAGAGAAAATACAAGAAATTTTCACTATTCCTGGCAACTCTTAAGAATACAATTCGTCAGTGTAAAACCCTATGTTGAGATGCAGTGCTACTCACCAGGGAACTGATGAAGACTTCCTCAGTACAGCCTACCACCAGCCAGGCAGGCACTTTTTCCCTAATTTCTTACATGAAGGATTTCAATTGCACATCACTGGGCTCAGTTCCAACTAGAAGACCAAATTTTGAGGAAGATATTTTCATATTTTTACCTGGTTAAGAGACAAAAATTGGTATGTGCTAGAGTTGTGCTCCTATGACCCTCTGAAGGATAGCTGAGTCCTTCCCAAGACTTATCTCTATTTTTGTTTCAAAACACACCTAAAACTGTCTAAACTGGAGAAACAGTTTCCTAATTTTATTTTGAGAAATGACTGATATGGTTTTGCAGACATTGAAAAAATGTCAGCCTAAGGCAAACAGTCAGTATGGACAGTTTTAACCCAAAAACCTGAAGTCTGACCAAGATACGTAAAATCATGAGGTTTAAATGAAAAGCATTAGTCAGCCTTAATTATATCAGATTATGCTTCCTGTAACATGAATTAATCCATGGTCATTACTGGCTGTGTTCTGACATCTACACTATCAGTATAAACATTTACCCTTCCAGAACAGACTTGAAGATCGATCAACAAACCAATAGCAGAATGCTCCTGTAAGTGAAATATTTTAATCATGACTTCAAAGTAGATGAAAACTCTTTAGAAATTCCGCTGCAAGAAATCATATGAGAAAATGATATGTTAATATAGGGAAAATCAAATGGCTCTTGATTGATTCTTAACATTTCTGTCAGAAGAAGAGCTGATTTAATTAATGTACTTTATTAAACACAGTGAAGCTGGGTTAGTGTATTGAGACAGCATTAGGAAAATGTGCACAGGGTAAGCACAAAGTTTTAAAGATCGAGGTTAGACTATTTCTCTGCCAAGATAATGTATTAATGATCGAAGTTGACACTGACAACTATGGGAAAGAGATAACAGACATCTTACTGTGCAAGATGCGAGCAAAAGGATCCTCTGTCTCCCATACCTGCCAGTTTCTGCTGAAGGGCATTTAAAGTCTTTTCCCCTGTTGCTTTTCCAGCTATTTTCTGGTGAAAAATAAAGTCCAAACACAGAGTCTGTGGCCTTTCCTCCCCCTCTCCCCCCATGGCTTCCCACCCCCTTTCCCAGAACCGTAAAGGAAAGCTTCATTCAGTCTTCTTATTCATTGTACATTTGTTTGAAAAACAGCCAAAGTACTATATCAGGTGTAAATCCCAGAGGATTTCTTTGGTTAGGCTGGTCATATATTGAATTTGAAAGCAGGACATTTGGCTGGAGAAAGTCAGGCACATAAATACAGATTAATCTCCCTGAAATACTTTTCTGCAATATCAGAGTAGAAAGTGATAAAAGCACTTTTTACACAGACTTAAAATTGTGGTTGCCACACAGCTTCCTCAGAAAAAAATTGTATAACAGATAATAGATGTCATATGTGTATTATGCATATATCTATATCTATCTATCTACCTATATCTATATCTATATATATATTTCACAGTTTAAAAAATGTTGTCACGCCTGTACACCCTTTTTATAACAAACCAAAAAAATCTTAAATACTGAGGTAACCCTTTCCCTCTTGGTGAGTTGCATTTTGCCCCACTGTGAAAATAATTTAATTGTCACCAATTCAAGAGGTTAATTTGGGGAAATTTTTATGCATGTTTTATTTAAGATGCAATCACGAAAATTTGATTGCAAAAATGTATGTCTCTGTGTCTATTTATGTCTGTAAATGTGTGTGTATTGTAGTTCAAATAAATAAATAAATAAATAACATATTTTGGGGTTATTTTTACTTCAAGTAAGAAGTGAAGCTCTACAGGACAAGATTAATGACATACTAAACACTGTAAAGACAGAAATGTAGTTAAGGGCGTATTTTCTGTAGAGAGGGGAATGAAGTGGGAAAAGATTATGAAAAGGTAAGTGCCATATATATAATGGAAACTAAATCCACTACTTAATCAGTACTCAGAAAAGGCTCAACAAAGTTGAGATGAGGTGAGAGGCCAAAGTGCAAATTTACTGTAATTCAGAGCAGGGTTTCAGACCTCTGTTTATTTGGGCAACTACCATCTCCCTTGGACTGCTGAGTATCCTCAGAGAGAAATTCTTTAAACTTTTCTATCAAGTGAAACACATTTGTGAACCCTGAGCAAGAGAAAGAGGCTAGAAGGTTTTTGGCTTAATTGTCAGGATGGTGATCTAGGAGTGGAAATCACCACAGTCAGAGATTCTGATCATATTTATAGTGGTATTTTACAGAGAACCGTGCCTACTAGAAGCATCTATGCCAGAATACCTAGTGTATGGTGGAAAGGACTCCTGGGAAATAATGTTCTAAATCATTTATCAGTTAGAAGATGTCAAACACCAGTTGTATTTCATATCTCTGTGGATTCAAATAACTATATTGTGGCTGAAGCTACAATCAAATTCAGGTCTCTTGTTAATAGGAGATCAGAGCATTGTTTTTCAAAAGGTGCCAAACAAATATAAATAAAAATATGATGGGATTTCATGTTCCAAAGGGAAAACAAACAAACAAACAGAACCCCCAAACCCTGAAATCCAAGCCCAAACGCCATCACACTCTCATTTTGAAAAAGACTAAATGCCACTGCCTTCTAGTCACAGATTTAGTTAGGCCTGTGGAGAGAGTCGGAGTTGTCATGTGAGACCTTCAAACTAGTCCTTGATCTGACAAAGATGTCAGAGGATTCTCTTCATGAGAGATTGGAAACCAAATGAGGATTTAACAATGTTAAACAATGAAGAACTTTCCAAGTGAAGCGAGTAAGTATAGATACCTGTGGAAAGTGCAGTTACTAAATGTAACAATTGCCATGGGGACCTAAGCCGTTGCTTTTTAATGTTTGCTTGTTTGAATATGTACTATTCTCTTGGAACACAGGCAGAACTCAGGTACTGTGTACACAATTCCCCTGCAGATATGCAGATGAAGAGCCTAGGAAGACAGTGGCTGTATCTCAGTGCAGAAATTCTCCATCACAGTGGAGGTTCTGTTTCTTTATGTTTTTCACTGCATGGTCTGAGGTGCAGGGTTGGCAGAAGCTCTGCAGGTCCATCAAGACAGGGATTTACCTGTAGGTGTATCTGCAGGGAAGAAAAAACTTTCCTGCCAAAGGTCTTCACATCTGTTCATCTTCCTTAAAGAGAAGATCTGGGTTTTGGGCAGCACAATGTGCTTAGCTGAAATCAGGTTTGCTTTGCCCCAGAAGAGTCCCTGTGCCAGCTCACGCATCATATAACCTGTGTGCTGGGAACATGCAAAGCTAAACTTGTAGGGCTCCTTCCATTCAAGGCTGCCTCTTCCTTTGTGTTCCTCTTCTCTCAAAGGCAGCATTATCAGAAATGTTTTTGTGGGAACCGTCTCACACCAGTGACAGAGGTCCTAATATGCAGTTAGATGCCCTGCTGGAGCTGGTTTCAGCGCTCAGCTTCATGCTAGTATCAATTAAGTTTAGGTATACACTCAGAGTTTTACTGCCACCACCGTGGTGTGGAAAAGATGGCAAACCAGTGAAGAAGGGTAATAAGCAGCCCTCCTAGAGCAAACTTCTGCATGTCCTTCTATCATGGGCAGTCTGTACAGTTTTACAGTGAGAAGATATGACATGCTGCCTCCAGGAACAAACTTCTTCCCTGTTATCTCAAAATGAGTGCCTGTGGTTTTTTTGCTCACCGTCAGCTTTTCAGCTTTCCCCAGCTGAGGAATGCGACACTGCAGACTGAAGATGGCTGTATAGCCAAGATCTAGGTCTTGTAGATTGGAATGATGAGAAATAAATGCTTTACATCTCAGCAAAAGTTGCAATAAAGATTTACATTTCCCAGAGACAAGTTTTACTGCCATAGCTTTTCAAAATATATTACAAGAAATCTGCAGTCAGACACTGTGACCTCGGACATTCCTTGTTGACAAGTTGAGATATTGCCATCTCAGACATTCCTTGCAGAGTCAAGATAGTTGTCCCCACAGTCAGCTTCCCAGGAAGCCAGGTGTGTTCTCGTGAATCTGATTGGTGTTATCTGTGTGAACATCTTACCAGCTGCTTTTGACTAAAGCAAATTGTCAAAGCTCTGGTCTTTTCAAGGCTTTGGTTTTCTAAGCGTTTGACTGGAGAGAATTCAAAGGATTCCAATGTCCAACATATTCAGTTAGGATCCTCACTTTGTGGTCCCTTCCCTCATACTGCTTCCATTATGATTCGTAGGCTTCCAAGCATAAGCCTACCCAATGTCCTTAGCTTTGCCCTTTGATCCACTGCTCCCTTTGGCTAGCACAAGGGTGTGTTTCCTGACCTCAGCCCGGCCTTAACAGCTGGGTGTGACTTACCATATCTTGATCACTGCCAAAACTGTAGCGATGAGATTTGAGGGAAATTGGGAGCATGTGAATTCATTTGTTTCAGGTTTTTCTGAAGACATGGAAATATATATAAAAAAAAATATCTCCAGGCTACAATGTCAATGTCAAGCTAGAGATTATCACCATACTTTTAACTTATAAAGTTGTTCAAGAAATACACCTGTTTTAATGTAAGTCATTATATTTATACTAAACCATTAGCAGATGCTAAGAGCAGACAACTGCAAAGAGAGGTATTTAATATAATCCATATAAAAAGCAGAAGTAAAGACAGTAAATAAATTATGTTTTCAGAGCAGTTCAGTAGCATCTGGGAAGTCTTTTCTCACATTTAATTAATCATGTAGAAACTGCTCACTCTCCTGTTGTGTTGCCTATATGCAACAAAGAAGCAGGATGCTAAGAAGAGTTCCAGTGTTTCTGTACTTCTGAAACTACTAAGACTGCTGAAACGTTTCATTAACTTACCAAGATCAAGGCTGGCAGCACTGACACCTTTTATGAGTATTAGTTTAGCAATTGCTTTATGGAGTTTAACTTTAATGTCAATATGCACTGCTAGTTGTAAAAAACCTCTCTAAAAAACTTCAGGAGCTCTTAATATGAGGGGAAATTGGCATTTTTTAGTCTGTAGGAGTCTATGGAACATTGTGATTTGCAATAAATGTCTTCTGTATAGGTCTAAAAATTTCTGGCTGGTTTTGTTCCAGGTGATTGGTGCTTTTTAATTTAAAAATCCAAGAGGGGCAGTGGGGAGAGTATGATCTACTTTGTTAGAAATATGTAAATGTATTGAATGGAGCAATGATGTAAAGTTTTATTTGTTTAGAAAAAGAAATTTAAAAATGCCACTGTGCCAAAATGTCAATCTGGTTTTGTTGGTCTTTGTTTTACAGAAGTCACTTCATTTGTTTCTGATTTTTTTAAAAAATTGTTTAACATTGGCCTTGAGTACAGATATTCATTGCAATATTTTTGAGTTCTAGTATTTTCTGTCACTTTTTGTAGAACTTTTGAGTGAGTCATTATGAATTTACAAAAGCTTAACTGACACTTGCTTAGCTCATTTATGATATGAAGAAAGAAGATTGAAGCATTTTCACTCATCTGTACTATAAAATTTCTATTTCTTCAGGTTCATAGCTAATAAAAGCACTTAAAATTAAAATAATAGTTTCATCTTATAATTTTTTTAAGAATTTTTTTCAGTGTGTCTGTGAAGAAGATAAAATACATTTCTTTAGTATCTGAATTAAGCTCTATAATCTCGTAACTACTTCATTAGTGGACACTAATTTAGTCATTTACTAATGCAAATAAAATATCTCATAACTGCAGACCTTAGATGCCAGAGTTATCTTGCCAGTTTATCTGTTCACTCTCTCTCTACTTTCTTTTATACTCACTGTCTTGTTCACTCTCTCTGTACTTTCAGAACATGTGTCTGTGACAGTAAGTCGTAAAAGCTAAATGTGCTTTGCTGTTTCAAACATCTCATCCCTCAGGAGTGTTCGGCGGACGCGCAGCTCCCCAGTCTGCACGTGTGCAAGGCGCGCGTCCAGAGCGCGGTTTGCGCGGGCACAGCCCGAGCGCGCCGCCTCCCAGCTGCGCCGCGACACCGACCTGCGCCGTCAGCTGCGGCAGGGTTTGTACGAAGGGGCATCCCTGCCGTGCTTTGCTCAAAGAGGGGTGTCAGACTGCTGAATGATTTACACAGGGTAGTGTGTGCTGCAGCGGGCGATTTTGTTTTGTGCGGATGAGAGAGCTGCTGTGAGCGCGCAGCCTGGGAAAAGGAACGAGCGGCGAGGCCAGGACAGTCCACTAGGTGACACTACGACCCCACGGATGAGCGAGTCAAACTTTATTTAGACAGCAGGTTAAAAATATGCCAGAGCAGTAGATTTCCCTATAGCGGGTAACACCTATCAGAGCTCTTTTAAACCATAAAGATTGTGGTTTTTTTCCTTTTTTCAAACCATTTAAACTATGTGGAGAATATTCAGATTTAAAAAAAAAAATAAAGCAAAAACCAAACCAAAATGTGTTTGGCCTTATTTTGTTGCTCAGTTTTTACCTTTGTTGACCACCATTGGAATAAATGGGTAGACAGGAATAGCATAGTTTCAGCTCAGAGTTGCAAACTCAGCCTCTTATTCTGAGTTTTTTTCTGCTGTTTTTTTTGAAGCATTGATCCAGGGTGGTATTTTTGAAGGCACTACAGACAAACTAAAATCTAAAGAAAGTAAAATTTTCAGAGTAATATAAATCACTTTTTTTAAAAAAAAAAATTTACTATTCCCATTATCACTAACGAAAATGTCAAGGTAATAAATGAGTGATTCTCTTTTTATTTTATGCTTTTTAAAAAGGCTATTTTACAAATGGGCATAAAAATAAGTATGAATACATTCTGTAAAGTTTATCTTGAGTAAACTTGAATTTTATGTGTGTGTACATATAAACACATAATCTAGCTAAACCAAAACAATTAAAAATCATTACATATCATGCTAATCAATTCCAAGGATGTTTTCTACTATTTTTCTCTTACCTGAGATGTGCTTTGAAAGCTAGTGAGTCAAGCACTATGAAAAGAAATGATAACTGAGCTCAGGTTCATGTGAAAAGCACCCCAGAACAGATTCAATTATAAATGATAAAACAACCTTGGCAATGGTTCAGTCCAATTTGTACCAAAACAGTTACTAACGTTAGCAGGTGAGGTTTTTCCCCTTCTTCCCGCTTTTCTGGGCAGCTTGTTTTGGTTTTTTCCTTTGGTTGGTTTGGTTTGGTTTGGTTTGGTTTGGTTTGGTTTGGTTTGGTTTGGCTTGTCTTGGTTTTTTAAATCCCTCATTTTCCTCATTGAACTTACCCCAGAAAAATTTGAGGCTAACAATTTTTGATGGAGGATAGTAATTTTGTTGTCCAATAGCCGCATTCTTCACATAGGAACAAAATACTTTGTTAAGAAGGTTGAAGTGCAAATGAAGAACTGCCATTCCCAGGCAATGCCCAGCCTGCAATGCTAAACTGTAATATTGAACTAGCCTCAATATGGTGTAGACAGAAATTCTGTTTTGCTTTTAAACTGCAAGTTTCGCATCCATTAGCTACATGGTTCATAATTAGTGTTTGGGCCAAACAAAGAGTCAATATGATGTCATGTCTAGACAACATGTAAATTAATATGAAAGCAATTGAGTTACAAATTCTATACTAATACAAATTAATCTGAATTAAGTTTAATCCACAGTTATTAACTGATTAAATGTGGCTGTTGGTAGCTACAGGGTGCTGACTTCCATCTGTGATTATTAGGGACACAGCTTAATCACTGATGCTGCACAGGGAAATATTTAAAGCAAATGTCATATACAGTGACTCTTAATGCTTGTTAATTGAATGTAACATCTAAGAATGAAAATTATAAATCTACATTTTTAAAATATGTAGAAAGTCTATCTTGATTTTCATAATTAGCTTCTGGTTTGAGTAAGCTTAGTTCCTGTTTTGTTGATTCTGAGTGTGTTTCTCCATTGAGAAGTGCACATTTCTATTGGTGAAATTCTAGGCCACTGTGAAAATCAATACAGATTTGTAATATTTCCATTATTACTCAAAATATGTGAAACCTGTTGCCAAAAATAAGCAGGTATGTGTATGACATTATCCCATGCTGCCAAAGCTGCTTACATTTTAGAGCTGGATATGCACTAATGTAAACAACACAGTGACAGATGTGTCCACAAAAATTGCAAAAATGTTGATGCAAATTGAGCAAGAACCAGAGTAAATTCTGTGTAGATTTACATAATTTTTTTTTTTTAAAGAAATTATATTCCTTTTAAGCCATGCATATGGCATTTAAACTGTCATTCCTAGCAGATTTTCAGTACAGGCAATAGGTAAAATGAAAGTTTAAAAAAATATAATTGAGATGGAAATTACCTCATTACAGAAAGCCACAATGTCTGTGATTTAGCCACAAAGCAAAATTGCAAACTATTACTAGCTGATATTTTCTGTGAGATTTTGTTTTGTTCCATTTTGTTTTGTGGGTTTTGTTTTCTGTATTTACTAAAAAGCAGCTAAAGAGATTAGGGAAAATATTTTATACCTTCTTTCTTTGTGACTGAAGAACTAGTTCATCAGTAAATTGTCTCAAAGCTTTGGAATCTATTATTAATCTATCACATAGTGTATATATAGCTGATAATTGCAAACTATGTGATATCAAAACCAGGGTCATTCTTTTCTGTAGACACTTTTATAGACATCCTACTCATTGCCATAATAACTGAAGCTGTCATGACAGTAGTTTGTGCCTAGCATGAAGCCCTAAACAGTTCTGACAAGCTGCAGCTCATTAAGGGACAGTCGTTTTGTTGACATGTCTATCAGCTCTCAGGGATGTACCAAGATGAATAGACCCAAAACAATAGCTCCATTTGTTAGAGCAGTAGCTTCTCTAATACATGATGAGACAATCAAGCCAAGCCGCCTTCAGCACAAAGACATAATTAATCAAATGGACAAATGGTTCAAATATTGCTCAAGTATATTCTGTAGTGGACAGAGGTTTCCATGGAAACATTGGCATTTCCATCTCAGTTAATGACCATTCTGTACAATGAGGTTCCAAAAAAGATAGCTATGGAGAGAAAAAAAACCCAAACCTACCAACCAACCAAATAAATAAATAAATAAGGAACAACTGACAGGTAAAAGGACATGTTTGAGAGTGTAACAGAGAAATTGTTGTGACAGAGAAATTAATGACTTCATTTTCATCTGTTTGTAGAATGCAAGGCTCAAACAGGCCATCATGGTCATCCTGTTTGACCTTCTTAACGTGGGCCTATAGCTCTGTCTGGAACTAGAGCATTTGATTTAGAAAGACATGTAGCTTTATTTAAAGTATTGCAGTTGAAGAATCTATCATGTTCCTGTTTAATTTATTTCAATATTTAAATACGGTAACTATGAAGAATTTGCACGGTATTTTCTATTTTGCTTCTGTCCATCTAACTTTGCCTCCCAAGAAGTGCCTGCTGTTATGGTGAGAGATTCTGCCATATAAAATCTGTTTCTTCCTTACTTTTTTTCTGTTACAATTGACTCAACCTTAGCTCTATCAGTACAGGATGTATTTTCTAGGCTGTCCTAACCTTTTTTTAGCTCTTTCTGCTAATTTGAAACTGCTATAT